>OV277350.1:4932500-4952500 GCA_922984085.1 Sicus ferrugineus | reverse complement strand
CCCACCGATTGCAGGACAAAACGAAAACCACTCAACAAAATCAACAGCAAGCAACAGAAAACCGTCATCAGCACTGATTAACAGCAACAACAACGACAGCAGCAGCTAACGATGACAACCATCTCGACAATCTTCAACCACACAACAACAACAACACCATCAGCAGCAGCAGCGGCGGCAACAGCAGCAGCAGCAGCCGCCTCTGCAGCGGTAGCAGCGGCGCTCAGCATGACTTCGCCGCTTTTAAGGCAGCAAACAGCGTGCGGCGTCACAACTTCGTCCAGCTTCAATTCGGCTCCAGCAGCAACAACAATGAATGGATCCACCAGCGCACATCATTCGGTGTCTCATCTGCATTCTCATGGAACGACGACGGCGACGACGATGGCGACGACGATGGCGACGACGATGGCGACGACGATGACGACGGCGATGGCGATGACGATGACGATGGCGAGGACGATGACGACGGCGACGGCGATGACGATGGCGGCGACGATGGCGAGGACGATGACGACGGCGACGGCGACGACGGCGACCACAACAACGACAACAAATCGTGCTGGTGAACATATAAAACGACCAATGAACGCCTTCATGGTCTGGTCACGGGGACAGCGACGCAAAATGGCGCAGGATAATCCGAAGATGCACAATTCGGAGATCTCGAAACGCCTCGGAGCGGAATGGAAGCTGTTGACGGAGGGACAGAAGCGTCCTTTCATCGATGAGGCGAAGCGTTTGAGGTGAGAACCACACGTGGAAGGGCTGAGCAAGGGGTGTGGCAGGGAGGCTAACGAAGAAGGGGACGCTGAAGTGAGAGGGAAGAAATTATAAGAACTTTTTTAGTAGTTTTAGTAGAGCGTTTTTATATAAAAAAATGAAGGAGTTTCATTTTTGTGAGGCAATTTATTGGATTTGTAGATTTTTGTTATTTTTTTATACTATATATTTTGCGAATTCTTCACTGTCAAACTCGAAAATTACTAAAATTCCTTACAATTCTGAAAATCTGTGAGATTTTCATGTTTCAGCATCACGCGAATGTTTTCAAGAATTCTTTAAGGTAATAAAAAGAAAGAAAAAACTATTTTCAACGAAATGTCGTCGAATTACTTCACTCTTAATTTCTGATATCATCTCCAGATTCATCAGAAATATGAAAATACTACACCTCATCACCGCAAAAATCGTAAAAAATTATTCAATAAGTTTCTTTCCGCAAAATATAAAGATTTCCATTGATTTTGAGAAGTTTTTTTATATATTTTCCATAGCGAAGGACATAATTCGTGCGAAATTCTTGATGAAAATGTCTTTCCTTGACGGAAACAAGAATGACAACTATTGATTTTTGGGTATTTGTATTTTAAGTTAAGTTTTTAAGTTTTTAATATAAAAACGGAGTATTAGTTGCCAACTATTTCTTGTTGCTTCGGATCTGTTTTTTAACAATTTTTCTTGAACAATTTCATGATCTAATAATCACTAACCGGAAACTGATATAATAAAATTATATAATAAAATGCTATAATAAAATAATAAAGTCGAAAACAATGTATTGCATTGTATGCAAGACCTTTTTCTTCCTTCCTATGGAAGGAACTCATTGAAAATAAAAAGGAATCGCGTCCCTAATCTGTGACTTGTTTACAAAATCGATCATTCCATTTATCTTGAATAAACAAAAGTTTGCTTTTGGTGAAGTTTTTTTTTATTGAGCAGAAAACTTCATGCATGATCGCATACTAATAAATTCAGCCTGAAAAGTAGTCATCATACATGAATTTTACTTCTAAAATTTCCCTATTTCCTTATTTCGAGATTTACTTTAATTAATCCATCTGGAAGGATTGAAACTTATGAAAAATCATGACGCTGAACACCTCTACACCTCGTTTTACTCGAACCTATAGATTTCTGGTGTCTGAATCATACAATTGCACCAGTCAACCGTTTTGTATTAAGCATTCATTTCGATAAATTTTATTGATAATTAGATTGTTGAATTACTATAAACTAGGAAAATTCAGGCTTTTTTTCTAATAACAAACATTTCATGGCTGAATTCATGTGTTGTTAATAAAGAAGAACAATTTGACAGAAGAAGAATTTGATTTCATTGTAGAATTCATTCAAAATTTAAGGAAAAACTTCATATATAATATTCTTACAAGAAGGTTTTTCTTTACGGCTCCAAAGTTAATGAAAAAACCAGCTCAATTCTACTGTCATCTCAATATTTGACTATTTCACAGAATTTAATATATTTCAACATACCTCACACATCCATCATATCTTCAAATTAGTTTTCAAATATACAATTCTAAGCAAACAAAAGAACATTTCATGAATTTCAGAGCTATAGCTAGAAAATATAAATACCGTAGTGAGGATAAAAAAGATAAGGATTTGACACACACACACACACACACACACATACACACATTTTAAGTAAGTGAGATAAAAAGATACGAGGCAATAAAATACTTAACACTTGAGGTGAAGAATCCTATCGTCCCTCGAGGTTTTCTCAACTCAGTCCGAACAATTTAAGGTCTGATTTATGATGGTCGTCTTCGTCGTTTAGCGTTTTTCACAAAATATCCCATCAAATTTGATAAACAGATATTTATCAAATTTTTTTTATTTTTTTATTTACTTTTTATTTTTTTTTTTTTTGTTATTTTTTTTTTTTTTTTTGAATTTTTTTTTTTTTTTTTTTTTTTTTTTGATATTGTTGGTCGATACATATTTTTGGTAGAAGAACAAACAAGCTTAAGCTGTGTTTGTCTTTGGTTATTTGTCTTGTATTTATTGTATGTTGCATTTATTGAACTCAAAACACACCTTTTTTATTTTTTTTCTTTTTTTTTTTATTGTGAATCTGTTTACTCAGAGATGAAGCGATAAATTTGTTCACTTTTAGTGGTTGCTTTTATTGTGTTTAATTTTTTTTTTCCTTTCTGTTCGATGGGAAGAAATGTGTGTTTACATGTTGGTTGAGCAATTAATTGGGAAACAAGAAAT
The DNA here is from genome assembly GCA_922984085.1 of Sicus ferrugineus. Taxonomy (NCBI): domain Eukaryota; kingdom Metazoa; phylum Arthropoda; class Insecta; order Diptera; family Conopidae; genus Sicus; species Sicus ferrugineus. Next base: position 4,949,470 of record OV277350.1, on the reverse strand, counting down.
AATCAGAAGTGCGGGGAGAAATAAGAGTGAAGTAGAAAAAATACGTAAGAAATTAAAGTAGAAAATGGGGAAGAAATTATTATTTAAAGAGTAAAAATAAAATGGACTGTTTCTCTACTTGAAATGATTTTATTTGATTTTATTTAAACTTTCTAACCAAATTTTTTTACGGTGTAGCGGTTGCGATCAGTCGATTGTCACTGATTAAATTGATTATCATGCGTGCTGAACCGATTTTATTGTATCAGCTGAATAAACATTTGATTGAAAATCAAAAGAAGCTTTTCAGCTTTTTAACTTAAGTGAAATTACAAAATAATTGTATCTCCCTCTCTCTCACTCTCTCTCTCCCCCTCTCATTTCTTTCGCAGAGCTCTTCATATGAAGGAACACCCCGACTACAAGTATCGTCCTCGCCGAAAGCCGAAAACGCTCAATAAATCGCCCCTTCCTTCGCAGAACACCGCCGCCGGTCTCGCCAAGGACGCCGCTCTACATTCCGCCCACCAACAGCAGCAACAGCATCAGCAGCAACAACAGCAACAACAACACAATCTCCTGGCGGCCGCTCATCAGCAGTTCCATCAACATCAACATCACCATCATCATCATCATCAGCAACAACAACAACAACAACAACAGCAATCACATCATCTGCATCATCAGCAACTCACCGCTCACCGGCATCAACAATCACCGCCGCCTCCCTTTCTTCTCAGCGCCGCCAGCAAATACAACTTCGGCAATCCTTTAGAATTGACGCTGAATATGCCGCCACGCCTACCGACTGCCTTCCCCGCCCTCGCTCATTATCCGCTCGATCCCACGCTAGCGCTGGATCTGCAAGCTCGTCTGCAAGCCATGTATGCCGGCAGCCTCTATCATCCCTGGCGCTACTTCGGCTGCACGCCGCTCATCAGTCCCGAGACGCCGCCCTCCCCGCCCAGCAGCAGTAACGGCACCGGCATCTCGTCCTACGGCTGCATGCGATCGGCCAAATCCTCTCCCTCTCCGCTGTCGGTGTCATCGCTGAGCGGAGCGCCACAGGTGCCGCCGAACATTATTTGACCAACTCCATTGCGTTTTGGCGCCGTCGAACATGCTGTGTGAAGAAGAATCGGCGAGGGGGTGACCATTTTATAGTGTTTTACAATTATCCAATATTAATAAGTTGATGTAAAGCAAAAAATTTTAACTTTAATTTAATTTAAAATTTAATAATTTATAACTTAGATTTTAATTTATAACAAATTTCTAGTAAAAAACCATTTCAACAATTCATTTGACTGAAATTTTCATATTCTAGATTAATTTTATTAAATCGGTTTTCACAGGATGACTCAGATAATAAGAAGTCAAAAAATGATGAAGATAAAAAGATAATTATTTTTAAGATAATTGTTTTTACTTCATAATTTCCATTTAAACGTAAAAAATCTTGTTTTATTATATTAATAAATATATTTTCTTCGCAATAATTAAGTTTAATTACTATAATAACATTTTGAACTTAAAATAATTGTGATAAATGTGATTGAAGTAAGGAAAAAATTCAAGAAAAGTAACTCTTTTATGATTAAAAAATTACACAATTTGTAAATATTATATTTTAAAACTGTCTTCTAGATATTTCAACTCCTTTCACTTTTATCAATTTCTAGTTTGTTTAATATTAATAATAACAATAAATTGTATGTTTTACATGATACAGAAAAAGTGTAGCAAAATTAATTTAATTTTCTTTAGCTTCCTAAACGAAAAAAATACTGTTAATTATTTGTAATTCTTTAGAAACCCAGAAAAAAACTAACAATTGCATCAATAAATAAGAGAAATTATTTCGAAAATTGTTGTTTTTTATTACTGGGCAGAGAAAAGAAAGTGAAAAAAATTAAAAAAGGGGAAACTTCAAAGTCGTAAAACTCAAAATCGGTAAAAAAATACACCTTAAAATAATAGAAAACCCTTGATTTTGAAAAAAAATTGTTTAAAAAAATTGTTGAAAAGATCAAACTTCACCTCAACAATTATTTTTTGCCCCCCAAAAATTATTTGCCCGCCAGCAACATTAATAATGAACTCTGAAGCCAAAATAACATTTAAAATAAGGTAACTGACAGCAAACATTTATTAGAAGAATTACAACAACAACAACAAGCCACATATCAACCAATGTCAACAACAACAACAACAACAACAACAACAACACCAACAACCGCTCACTCCAACTGAATAAATGATGAGGGCAAAAAATTCAACAAGCCTTACGTATCGCGCTTGATGTGATTATTATTAGATTAGAGCGCAACAACGATAAACAACACCAACACCAACAACAACAACTCCACCCCCTAACACTCTCAGCTCTCAGTAAACAATGGATTGCGGAGGGTTGCTTCTTAACGCTCTTCACACCCACACAATCAGTCAGCTTACTTCACGGGTACTCGAATTTTTCTCCTTTTTCATTGCTTAAGCCAACGCGAGGCGTTTATGCGTTGTAAATTGAATTTAAACGCCCTCTTCTGGCGTCACTCAGCTGTGCTATGACTTGTGTGAGTGTGAGTGTGAGTGTGAGTGTGAGTGAGTGTGCGTGTATGTGTGCGTCGTATCTGTGGCAAACAAAATGTAAATCCCTTCGAAGGAAAACAGTTTGTAACGCTTTGCAGGGATTTAAGGATGCGTGAGAAGTCCGGGAAAGAAAGTCTTGCGTGTTTTGGGGTGGCGGGGGTGTTCGGGTGTAGGGGGAGCAGAAAAGTATGCAAAGTTGAAGTGGTGTTTTTGCTTTTGTGAAGTGATTAGCGTTTCATTTAGCGGTATGAAAAGACTTTATTAAAAATATGTTGGAGGATTAAAACCTCTCGCGGTGTGGAAAATGAAGATTTCGCATTCAGCGAACAACTTTGAAAGAAAACTTTAACAGTTCTTATAAAAATTTAATGAAAAAATGTAATGAAAAAGAGAGAAATTAAGGCAAAATTCAAATAAAAAACTGAAATAAAAAACTGAAATAAAAAACTGAAATAAAAAACTGAAATGAAATAAAAAAACATTTCCAAATGAAAAAGAGTGGAAATTAAGGCAAAAATAAAACTAAAAAATTGAAAAAAAAAAAAATTTTTCCTTTTTCCTTTCTTATGTTATTTTTCTCTCCATTTCAACAGAAATATTAGATTTCTATTCAAAAACAATCACGTCGTCTACACAAGTCAGCGAAGAAAGTAAGTTTCCGCCAACGTTTTTCCCCAAGCAGCTGAATGTACGTGCGCGTCCTGAATTTTCTTTTTTTTTTTTTTGCTACACAAAAGAAATGATGATTCGCCGCAGCCAAGGGAAGAGAAAAGAAATTGTCGCACTGATAAGAAACAAACGGAAAATTCGAAGTATTCATCCTGCTGTTCGTCTCGAACGCCCAACAAAAACAAAACCAAACATCATCGGCAGACCAACTCGCAGACCAACCCGCCAACTCGTTTTGTCACTCCTCAATTCCCCTCCCCCTCCACCCTCCACCCTCCACGCACCCCACGCCACCCCACGCAAGGTCATTTTCACGGAACAAACGATTCCTCGGACTGCCAAGTGGTGCAAATATTTTCACACTCAACACTATTTGAACGCCAAACAAAGCGGTTCACACGGACCTCCAGCGACAGCACTGGCACTGCAAATATTTATACAAGGACCAGGAACACAGAGCATCGTCGCAGGACCAGCCAACAAAAACAAAGTAAAGTCACAAGAAGAAGCGAAAATAAACAGTGCTGCGTCAATAAAATCAAGATAAAAAAATAAATTTTGCCACTCAGTAGCTGGTGGATTTTATTGCTTTTTGCGGCAGCAACCAGTGACGGAGAAATGAAGGAATTTACAAGAATTTTAATTACCAACTGGCAACCGGTCACTCCGGTTAAAGTTGGCAACCATTGATCCCCCGTAAATATCAATCGAGTACCACATCACGCATTTCTTGTTCGTCAACCAAATCAATGTTGTGACTTTTTCAGAACTCAATTTCATTAACTCATTACATAGTTTTTTTTCCATAGTTTTCAATAGATAACAAGAAAGTTATAATTACATTAATAAGTAATCACATATTCAATTAATCGTTACTTTTCTTACCAGCAAACGTTCCCTCCGAAAAATGTTCTCTCAAGAATATCAAGACATTAGAAAGTCATCGCAACCCCCACTCTTGAATCGGGTGAAAACATTAACAACAACAAAGACCTCCTTATTATTTGCTCATCATTGCTCGCATTCAATTTTCCACCCCATTAGAAATCATCATGGACATTTTTTACGCTTGAATAGAAGAAGAAATCATCGGTCCATCGCGTCGTTCGTTCGTTCGGTCGTTCGGTCGTTCGGTCGTTCGGTCGTTCGGTCGTTTGGTCGTTCGGTCGTCTATTTGAATTGAGGTTAAGGCGGGTTTTTGGAAAATGAGGCTGTTTTGTTCTCAGTGAAGAGTTGGATAGTAAAGTAAGAAATATGGTGTGATTTTCGGTGAGTCGGTTAGGGTGAGCTGTAGGGTGCAATAAAGTGAATTGCTCTGGTGTAGCTTATTGCGAAGTGATGTATTTTAATGTGGTGAAGTGTGGTAAAGCGTGGTGTTGTGTGGTGGGATTGTAAGATCGGGTACAACGGGTAAAAACTTGGTTAATTTTTCATTCCTGAATGCAAATGAAAAATAATGTTGCCAGTTAAAATGTTTGGATTTCTTTTCAATAATAAATAAAGGAAAAAAACTCAACACTTCTCTCCCCTTCCAGTCTTTCTCTCCCTCTCTCTCCCTCTCTCTCCCTCTCTTGCTCAACCCGCCAAAACTCGGCAACACGTATCAACAGCAACAGTGTTGCAATCAATTTTCTCACTGCTGACTGTTTTTATCCTTTTTAACTGCTCAAAGGAAACCAAAACGCGTACGTGCGTGCGTATTTTAAGTACGAAAAGAGATAAAAGAAGGTGATGAACAAAATTGAAGAAGGAGGTTCACCACCTCTGAAGGAAAGGAATGGAAAAAAATGATTACGATAAAAGAAGGAAAGAAAGAAAGAAAGAAAGAAAGCGAAGGAGTCAAAGTGAATAAAATTCAAAGAACCTTTTAACCAACAAACTGAATTTATTTTCACACAAATAGACGCGATTTTTGTGGTTTTTTTATGTGATTTACTACGATTTCTCAATGTGATTTTTTTATTTTGTCACTTCTTGGCGTGAATAAGGATTCAATGAGAATGGGAATGGAAGCGGGGGCGGGAGCGGGTAGGAATAAAGAATAAGAGTAGAGATACGCTATTAATATCCCTACTTGTTTGTTTCTTGCATTGTTACTCCGTTTGCAGATAAGCGTTCACTTTACTCATCCTCACAAAAGATAAAGTTACTTTTTTTTCAATTAAAATTTTAGTTTTTTTTTTATTTTTTTTTTTATTTTTTATTTTTTTTATTTTTTATTTTTTTTTTTTTATATACTTTTACTTTTTAAATTTTTGTTTCTCATGATTTGTCTTAGATTTTCTCTATAATCTGTGTTTTCTAGTAAGGTTTTAATTTTTTTTTAGAAATAAAAACCTTTCTTAAAAAATATTAAAATCGTTTTTGTAAAAGGATAAAATTTTACAACAAATTTATCCTCAATGCAATTTTTTGTCGATTGGTGTGACCATCTCAGTTTTCCCCAACAACATCTCAGTTGACAGGGGATCTCAACGTTACACAAAAATAGAGTGACCTTAATTTTTTAAAATCTAAAAAATTATTTATCAATTTATAACTAATAGAAATTTTATGATAGAACGAAAAATCTTTAATATTCATTTATTATCCACCGCATTTCGTCACCCTTTCACCTCAAATCTTCACTGCCTTCCGAAACTCATTGAAAACGATTAACTGCATAATTTTTATGCATGCAACGAGAAGTACGGATTTTATTTTGTGCAGGTTTTTTGTTTGCCGCCTCCCTTTGCCGCCTCCCTTTGCCACCCCTTCGTCTGCCGTTATTTCCATTCAACATAACGGCGAACAAATGAATTCATTAAAATAGCCACAAAATGCATTCTGATTACTCACCCCTCTCTTCAACACTTCTGTGAATTGCAGATTGTTACCCTTCCTCCTCCAACACGCACACAGTTATTTTAGAATAACCGTTTAATTGGTATGGCGCGCGTATATTATTACAGTTACCGCTACCACCCCCCCCCCCCAACCCCCCTTTAACACAAACAATCGCAATGAAAATTTCAATTGTTTATTGTTTTCATTTATTAGGAATTTTCTCGCGCCTTGATTTCGATGCATCTTTTTCTATTTTCCACGTTCTCTCTCACTCTCCCTCTCTATCTGTCTCTCTCTCTCCCTTTTCTCTCCCTCCTTCCCTCTCTCTCTCTCCCTCCCTTTCTCTCTCTCTCGCTCTCTCTTTCCTTCTTGGGCTGATATATCGTAATTTTTTATCAATTGCAAATTGAAGTGTGATTGTCAACACTGTCAACTGTCAAGTGTGGACGCGTGTCACATCACACGCGACCTCTTGCAGGCAGGGAGAGCGTTTTTATCTCGTCCTCGTTGTCCGCACACAAATTGCAGAGGCGTTTTGTTGTTGCTTTTCGTTATGGTTTTATTATTTTTAGCGTATTATCTTTGTTATCCTTTTCGAGTGCTTCGGGTGGTGATTCAAAATGTGCGTTTATAACGAGATTGCATTGCTTCCAAGTTGCCTAGAAAAAATTATCGCAACCTCACGCATGCCAATAATATTCAAAAAGGATCTTTTTCGACCCCTTGAAATAATAATCCTTCTTGGAATTCATTGCATTGCTGTTGTTGTTGTTGTTGTTGCTTTCATGGTCAGCACTTTTATTGCATTTTCTATCCCCGAAAATTTTGTTTATATTGTGATTTCTGATTTTTTTCTAATTCCATTCAAGAGCAATTAGAGCTGCATTGTTGTTTATTTAAGGACATTTTTTACCATGATTGCGGTTTTCAATTAGGTGTGTCTTTTTTTGGATCGGGAAAATGATTTCTCGCATTAGTTTCACATTATGTTGAGTTTTGTTATTTTTGTGATTAATTAGCCAAACAAAAAATGGTTAAGAGGACACTTATATTTTCTATATTTTACGGTTTTTTATTTATTTTACCGACTCTTTATTTACTAAGAAAACTAAGAATTTTTTCATTTTTAAGGACTCTCCAGTATGAGTGGCAGGAGGTACTTGTGATAATTTCTACGCATTTAGAAAAATATCAATAATATCAAGATTAAAAAAAAAGAAAGAAAAATATTGTTTTTTAATTCAAGTGAATTGGCAACTCTGTTGCTCGACTGCTTCTCTTCTTTTTAAATGAATTCAGGGTAAAAAAACGTTAACCAACTCATGAACTTACACATCTCTCTCACAACAACAATTTCACTACTACAAAATAATAATAACAACAACCACAACAACAACAACAACAACAACAACAACCACAACAACAACAACAACAACAGCAACAACAATGAGAGCTGCAAAATTCTGTTGCCGCCTTCGTATTTGTATTTCATTTCCGTGCCATTTTATTATGATTTCTTTTCTTTGAAAGGCATTTCTTTCAATACTTTTGTTATTATTAGATGTTGTTGCTGCTGTTCTTCTTTCCGTAGTTGTTCTTCCTGCCGGTGTGTTATTTTTCGTCCTTGTTTGTTTCGCTCATGCTACGAACGCCATGTTGTTCCTTTCGCTATCCGTGCTAATTTCCGCTTCTTTATCTTGACACAATGGTGCACATTAAGGCAGACGGACAGACAAGTCTCTGCACACACACACACACACACACATTTCCACATCGCCACTAGAGCTGCAGCAGCGTGTTAGAAAACCAACAACAAAACTCAAAGCACACCAAACTCCCCAAATTTACACTCTCGAGAGAGGGAGAATTTTAACACTGGATGGGGGAAACGCATTACGAAGGCTGAGAAAAAAAGTCATCTTGACTATTTTCTCTTAATAATGCCAGTTGCCAGTCTGAGTTTTTCCCAAAAATTCAGGCTGGCAACTGGAAGTTCCCTTTCCCGCAGAGAGAAAAGTTAAGTAGGAATTTTATAATTTCTTATTATATTTTTAATTTTTTCTGTTTAATTTTTAAATATCGCTAAAACATTAGATATTTAAAAATTATCTCACTTTTTTAAAAGTTTACCTATTTAAATTTTAATTATTTCCACATCTTCCAAAAATTACTTAATTTATTTTTATTATTATGTTTAATTTTCCAGTATTAATCCTATTTTTGATGATCTCGAAAGTTGAATTAAGTACAGATTAAAAATCCTTTTCTTTACTGAGAACTGAACTTAATTCATTCTTTAATATCTTTTTTTTATTTTTAATATCTTTTTTTATTTTTTGCTCTTTCAACCTTCTTCGCTAATTAAATTGAAAATTTCAAACTTTCACCGCGGGATTCTCAATAGATTTGCATATATTTCGGTATTTCGTGAAAATCCACATAATGAAGCCTCTGTTGCCACCAGAAAGAAAAACGCTTAAGTGACAATATAAAGCGAGTTTTCTTTTCTGCTCTCAACAATTTCAAGCCACACAATCATCCGCTAATTAGACAGCATTGTGAAGTGTAAATAAGGGAGAATTCGCTCTTCCCCTAATTTATTTACGCGCTTCATTTTAGACTCAACAATAAAAATTAATAAGCAGCATTTAAAGTTTTTTCTTCACTCAAACAGCGAGTGAATAAAGCGAATTAGCGGATTTGTTTCGGCTCGAAAAAGGAGAGGAAAAATAGAGAAAAATTAAAATAAATAAATTTTCACTTGTGGCTTGATTTTGTCCTCATTGTCCTCAGAGATCTTAAAAATGTTTTTCGCCTTCAACAAATTTCCGCTTAAAATAAATCTTTATTATTCAAGCAATAAAAAAAAATTAAGCTTCTTTTTTTCTGTTTGAATAAAATCATAAAAATTAAGCTTCCTTTTTTCTATCTGAATAAAATCATAAAAATTAAGCGACGATTAGTGTTGCCGCTGCTTGTTGGGTAAAAGTCGCCTTTACCCTTTTCCACTTTCACCCTTCTTTTTTGTTGGCCTTTCTGAGTTTTTAGTGTTTCAATTTAAATAAGCTTCGCCGGGGGAGAAAACAATTGTACTCACTTTCCCGTCCCCTTCACCCATCGGGGATCAAACATCCCACCCACTTCAACGTTCTTCCGCTTTTCTGGCAACAATGATGCCGCCGCTGTGATTCTTGCCCGCTTTTTGCAGCGCTGGGTTGCCATCATTTGGCATTCGGCGTCTTATCTGTCAAGAAACACACGTCGTATCTTTCAGCATTAAATGTGGTCGCTGTTGTTGTTGGTGTTGTTGTTGTTGTTGTTGTTAGTGCCGCTCCTGCTACTGCTGCAATCTTAACTGTGAAGCGTTTTCCCGTTTTAGAGAACCCTCACATAACGGTATATTTGTGTTGTTGGTGGTCGCTTTGTTGTTCCTTGCGCTGCGCTCTCTCTTCAGATGCAGTCGGAACTCAGAGAGAGAGAATTACAATCGTATTCAAATACATTTGTTTCATGCCAAATTTTATAACAACAACAACAACAATGAAAACCTCACCAGCAGCATCATTGGCAGCGCTGCTTCTGTCAGTCTCAGTGGTGGAAGAAGTAGAAGAAGATATGAAACAAAATCATTTTAAGTATTTAAATCCTGCGAAGACACTTCGGTTTTGTTGCTGCTGCTTATTCTTCTTCTTCCTCTCAAACTTCAGCTTGAGCGTCTTTTAAGTGTCCCCACTTTAGTTTTGCTGCTGTTGTTGCTGCTTTTATTCTTCCTCACTTCTTTGCCACACAAATCGGAAGCACTCAAGTTTTTGTTGTTCGTCTGTATGAAGTGTTTGCTTCTCTTCTTGACGTACCGCCGATGTAAAAAGTTAAGAAACTCATTTAAAAATTTCGTTTCAAATTAATAGAAGAACTAATAGAAAACTAATTAATAGAAAAGCTTTTTGTATTAGAGTTGTCTTTACAAAAGTTGATTTTTTAGATAATTTTGCTGTTTATTTAATTTTGATTTAATTTTAGCTTCATGAACTTGATTCTAAATCTTCTATCTGTTTAGTTTCATCTTCATTTTAAAAATATCATTTTTAACATTTTTCCATATTTAGTGCACAGTTTTTATAGACAAATTTCAGGAAATGTAAATTCTTTGAACTCTTTAAAATACAAATCAGGAATATTTTAATTTTTTTTAAATTTTTTTTTTTTTTTTTTTATATTTTTATTTTTTTTATTTTTTTTTATTTTTTTTTATATTTTTAGTTTTTTTTATTTTTTTTTATTTTTTTTATATTTTTAGTTGTTTTTATATTTCTAGTTTACAATTTTTGTAAAGAAACTTGACAAGATTATATTAGCTTTTCTGATTTTAATAACGAGATAATGAAGAAGTCAACAATAATTAATAAATATCAAGATAATCAAGAAATCAACTTTAATTCACTACAACTAAAAAAAACTTTTATTGGTACAGCTGATATTTTATAGAGCGAACTTAACGAACTTTTTTTCTTGAGCGTAGTTGTACTTGAATGGAAGCAGTATTAGTTAGAATCCGTATAGAGTTGGACATGTGTGTGTGTGTGTGTGTGTGTGCGTGTGATTCCTTTTTATATCCCCTTTGTGTGCCACCAAATAATGGAGACATTTAATTTAACTATTATATGCTTCCTCCCCGTTGTTGTTGTTGTTGTTGTTGTTGTTGTTACTGTGGTTGTATGTCTACTTTATTATTGCTATTGTAGTGTGTGTGTGTGTTGTTGTTGTTGTTGCTGCCGTTATAGTTTTTGTCTTGCAACGTAATCGGCTCAGTTTCAGTATCTGCTTTTGTTTGCCAACAAATGGCAACACCGAGTGGTTTGAAATACAAAAAGATACGGAATATCAACGCAACAATGACGACAGCTCGCTATTGTTTTCTTTGGAAAATTGTGCAAATTTTGCAAATTTTGCAACGCCAATTTATGGATGCAAATCTCAATTTTATTTCGTGCAAATCTTTTTTAATTAGCATTTAAAAGTTTAAAAGGAATTAAGCATCTAAAATGTTAATCATTTTCCTTGAAAATTACTATATTTAAATTTCAAAAACTGCTTTGCGTTGGTAACTCTGGAAAAGCTGTTGCCACTTTTGACTGACTGTCAATGCAATTAAGTTTTTAAAAATGTTTAACAATGAAAAAAACATTTTGAAACAGTGCAAAACCTCTCTCTCTCTCCCTCTCTCTCTCTCTCTCCCTTTGTCAATGTTGCCAGCCAAATGCATTTTGTGGATTAAAAGTTCGCCATTTCGCTAGCAAGAAATCGCTGGAAGATGAGATGAGAGAGTGAGTGAGAGTGAGAGTGCGAGTTCGCACTGTCAACTCATCAATATGCAGCTGGCAGCACGAACTTCAAATGACATTCAGTCGCATTGTTCGAGCGCAATGCAGAGTGTTAGGAAAAAATGCGTTGATTGTGATTGCTGACTGATTGACAGCGGCAACAGAAACAACAAAAACTACAGCAGAAACCAAAACAACAACAACAACAAAAGCAAACGCATGAACAGCCAGTGAAAATTTGTTGAAAAATTGCAAAAAACTCACCACAAAATGTCAAAAAATGCTTCTCTATTCTCATTCAAATTGCATTGAAATGCGAAAGGCAATGAATTTTCCTACTTGTGTGGTTGTTGTTGTGGTTGTTGTTGTTGCTGTTAACAAATTGCTAACGAGCATCGATGAATGTCAAAAAGAGCGAACGAACACGTGAATGAATGAATCAATAAATCGCTGAAAGGGGTGAATAAATGCAATTTTTCGACAAAACATTACAATTTGACAGCTGCACAGGAAGTCACAAGAACGTGCGGGTGTTAAATGTCAATAGAAAGCAGAAAAAATCATAAGTAAAAACGATGCGATTGATCGAGATTGCAATTGTCATTTCAAACGTTACGTGTGGCAACTTAGAAGAGATTGAAAGACATGAATGGGGGCGAGAAAGGGTAGAGAGAAGCTTAGAAGAGACTGAATTTGAGAATGCAACATTTCGTAAAAAATCTCTGAATTGCATAAATTTTTACATGTTACATTTTTAATTTCTAATAAATTCTAACCTAATAAAAATTTTAGTTTTTTTTTCTATTTTTTTCTTATTGTACTGCCAATATATTTTTAATTGAAATAAATTGAAAATTGAAATTGAAATTGAAATATTTTTGTGAGAAATTTCCTTAAATGAAATAATTTGAGATGAAATGATGATCTCACAGTTGAGATTTCCTGTGAGGTATTTTAATATTTAATGGAAAATTATAATACAAAATTTATTCTGTGATATTCTCACTGCAAAAAATTGAGGTATTTTTTTTTTGGAGAGCGGCAATCACGGGCTGCAATGCAATTCAACAGAAAATTTAAGCGCCCGCAATCTTCCAAGAGGAGAGAAAAACTCACTCTCTCTCTCTTATATTACGCTGCAGTTTGGAAATTGTTGTTGGCAATTTTTTCTCCCTCCTGCAAATGGCGGACACTCGTTTTAATTGCTGCTTTATTCGCGTTGCACATTCAGCAATTATTCTCAACAATTTTAAGACTTAATTGATCCTTTGTGTTTGTAAACTGCATTGTTTATTTTATTTTTTATATTTTTTATAGCTTTTATAAATTCCCACTGAGCTGTTTTTTACTTTTCCAATGACATTCGTTAAATAACGGAATATTTTCTTTTATCCATTCTCAATTTTTTGAATTCATTTAATGCAATTTGTGGCCAACTTGTTAGCGAAACAATTGACGTGTTAAATTGATGCAAACGTAATTTGTGAGGAATTAAAAATTGCTTTCATTTTAATACTTTTTTTCATTTCTGCTTCAGTGTTCAGTGTAGAAAGAACTAACTGTAAAACTGTAAAAACGATAATTAACACTTTTGTACTCATAATGAATGTGAATTTATAATTAATACATTCAACAGCTCTTAAAACTTCTTTATAAAAAGTTTTCACTACTATTTTCACATTTTTTAAATGCTTTAAATTACTAAAATCTTCAGAACGGTTTTAAAAAAACCGTTTTGCCCAAAATGATTTTTCACTTTTACTAACACATGGTTGCCAACTGCAGAAAGCTGCCAGATCAAACTCTCTTGCTGTCATTTAGAGATCTCTTTTCTCCTACACTTTTAAAAATCCTACAGAATTTAAAAAACTCAAGATCTCAAAACAATTTTTATATTATTTTCGATTTAAATTTATTAAAATTGTGTTTCCCTTTTACAGAATTACAAATTTTCTTATGATTTTTGTTGGATTTCTGTCTTTTTCAGATGTTACAGAGGAAATATTTACTTTTTGTCACAGATTGCAATGTAAGGCTGCCCGATTAATATATGAAAAAATTCTACAGCATTTGAAAATTCTTCGGAAAAATCTTTCAGCTTTGAAGTCCACAAAAATTCTCACATATATTCAATTGTCCGGCAGCAATGGAAATCTGAATAAAAATTAACTTGTTAGATAAAAACCAGTTTAAAAAGCATATTTATAAATATATAAAAATTTCTTTATTCGAAAAAATTCCTCCGAAAAACCCAATAAAAATTATTGAGTGTAACTCAACTCGAATATTTCTGGCAAGTGCGAATTTTCTTATTTACAAAAGGATATTGTGTACCATGAATCAGGACTCAGTTAATGCCAAGAGCGGAAATCAAATATAAATGAAATATTTGTACAGGACATGCGAGGACTTGGTGGCTTGGATTTGTGAATCTAATGTGGGAAACGCCCGCCACTGCACCGAATTCGCTAATAAATAAAGTAATAAAATTGCAGAGGACATCGCAAAATGTTTACATTGTTCGTTTTTTTCGCCGCAACTGTAAGCAGCAACTGTCAGCTGTCAAATCTGTTTATCACAAAAACCAGCCTGGAATTCATGTATTTTCAAACCCTCGCCAGCCCTCGCAACCCCTCGCAACCCCTCGCAACCCCCTCGCAACCCTATTAACTAAAATTGGTTATGCAAACGCATTTTCACGCATTCAGCAGTACAATAAAGTGTTGATCAACTGATTGACCATCCATCGAAAGGGCGGATGGTATTCAGTGCTTAAACCAACCCACCAATTCATCAACTTTATTATGAATATTTTGTAATGGGGAAAAAAGGTTTTTCTATTACTGCACACTAGAGTGTTTCAAATATCAGAGTTTTCCTAAAAACCGCAATTTTCGGTATTTGTTGAAATAATCTAGGAATTCAAGGATTCAGTGCCATAATGCTCCCAATAATTTTAAATATGAAGAACTAATTAAATTGAAAACATTTGCTATTTTAATGAGATTTAAGATTTAAATCTTTCTTTTCAACAATTTTTCGCCAATAGGTGAACCATTTTGCGCTTTTTTTTAAACTTTTATAGGAGAGGAAATGTAAAATGGGTACTTAAAACTTCCAAAATCATGAGGATCCACCTACATAACCTCGTAAACCCTCACCGCGGTAACTGGAAATTCTACTGCAAATCATTTATTTGCCGGTGCGAAATTTTTAAAATAAGATTTCTTGCCATACAAAAATAAAACATCAAATCTGCCTGCCCTCCCCCGCCCCTTCTCCCTGCTAAACCCTTCCTACCCATGTGGCATCACTGGTTAGTAAATGTTGCACGTTGGTTTAGAAAAAAATCCCATTTATTCCACATGATTGCAGATTATTGCAATAATTGCAATTTAAAATGTAATTTTGCAGTTTTTCCCATACACACTCGCACACTCTGGCAACTTTGGTTAGAATTGCACACAAAAAACCACCAACAACGCAACCACATCATCAACGTTTTTCGATTACAATTTACAATATTTTACAATTTACTACGCTGTAATTTGTTATCGTTTCCCCGTCATTACGGAAGAAACGATTTAACGCATTTTATTTAATTTCTGCTAAATAATCGCATTTGTTTTGCCGCTCCGATTTGTTTCCATTTAAGCCGTTTTGACGAAATTGTGTGGAAATTCGTTTTAAATTGCACTTTTGTTGGATTGTGAATTTAAATTATTAACTCAAATGAATTTTACAAATTATATTTATTAATTAATTTAGATTTCCTGCACCAACTTTAGCCAGCTGCAGCTATTTACATCCAGATTCAGTTGTTTACAGTCAACTTCAGCCAACTTTAGGCAACTTCAGCCAAATTTAGGCAACTTTAGCCAGCTTTAGACAGCTTCAGCCAGCTTTAGACAGCTTCAGCCAGCTTCAGCCAACTTTAGTAAGCTTCAGCCAATTTTAAACTTCAACGGCCAACTTCATCTATAGCTTCAACTATTCAACAGACAGCTTTTGCCATCTGCAGCCAGTCTCGGTCAGCTTCAGCCACCTACAACCAGTTTCAGTCAGCTTCGGCCAGCTTTAAACAGTTTCAACCAGTTTCAACTGCCACCTTCAGTCATCTACAGTCAGCTTCAGCTTTTTTACTTTAATTTACCGCTTTAGCCATCTACAACCAGCCTCGGCCAGCTTCAGCTATCTACAGTCAGACGTATTCTGTCATCTTTCAGACAGCTTTAGACAGCTTCAGCCAGCTTTATAATGGAAAATAAAAATATTACTAAAATTTAATTAAATTTATTTCATTTACAATTGAGATTTAATTTTATTGAGAGATTTTAAAAATTACGAGAGATTTTAAAAATTACGAGAGATTTTAAATATTACGAGAGATTTTAAAAATTACGAGAGATTTTAAATAAAAACTTTTCAAGCAAGAAAAAAAAAATGCGAAGTTTCTTTTTCATTATATTTTTTTCTTTTATTTTCCTCATATCAGACGTTTTCTTGCTATCTCATGTTTCTCCCGCAGCTATTATATTGATTTCCGTTTTTAAATGCTTTAATTTGTTTATTTTTTTCACACTTTTTTCTACATCTCACGCAAAAGCGAGCTTTTCGTCCTCACACGTCCTTCACTGCGCTTCGTTTGCGGTTGGTATTGCGACGATTTATTTTTATTCACGCCATACATGAGGGTTTTTATTTAATAACCTCCTCAACTTTATGCTTCAACTATTTTACAATTCAAGTTGCAGAAAGCATGTTTTTTTTTCTACAATATAAAATCGCAACGCGCATCCTTTTGTATTGAGTTAGGAAGGCGTTTATTATTTTCTTTTTCATGCTTATTTTCCCTTTCTGATTTTGTTCTTCTCATCAATTGTATCGTGTTAAGAATTTCACTTTCATTGTGTGCAAATAAAAATGGGATTTTTCTTTGAATGCCGAGTATAAAAAGTCGAAATCCTTTCTGCTCAACTTGAGTTCGTGTGGGCTTCGAGCTTCGGTTCGAAAGCCGAAATTTCTGTTTATTTAAAATTTAAATTCACCGTGAGTATTTCTTACTTTTCTTTATTCCTTCTCTCTCTCTCGCTCTCTTTCTCTTTGCTTTTATAATATTTGAATACTGTGTGATTTGAAATATTGAGGTTTGAATGATTGAAATTCTTTCTTTTTTTCTTTTTCTGTGGTATAAATTTTGTGTTCCATGTATTTGTAGATGTTTTCTAAGCCTGCTGATATTTATTTCGTGATTATTAGTAGACTTGATTTATTTATTTATTATTTCTATTGTTCGAAGTAACAAATGATTTTTTCCTCTCCTTTGAATTTTGAGAAGAAATCTCCACAATTGAGAGAGAACGAGAGAACAATTCTTTCCAATTTTTTCCAATGAGTGAACAAATCCTAACAGTGAGCAAACTGTAATAATTTACTGTTTAATTTTGTTACTCCCTCTTCTCTCCACTTGTAAATTACAATTTAAAGAAATTTACACTCGTATTCGTAAAACTTTCTAAGAACTTTAAAAACTAAATATTTATTCCTTTTTTATTCACTGCTATGTTTCCAGTTCAACCAGTT
>OV277350.1:1800000-2070000 GCA_922984085.1 Sicus ferrugineus | reverse complement strand
ACAACGACGACGACGATATAAATAAAGAAAAAGAGGAAGAACAAGAAGCGACACCAGCTGAAGGCCACTTCATTGAGCTGCTGGCAGATGGTTCTGCTTACATTTGCCAAAACATTTCTTTTCATATCGTTTTTCTCTCCTGCGTCTTCATGTGGTTGGCAACGCGTTACCAACCTTGCAAAATATTTATGCGTGGATCAAAGATCAAAATGAATATTTTATTTGATATCGCGTGCGACAACAACAACAACAACCAGCAACGAAATGATGGTTTTTCAATTCTTCATATGCTCTTCCAGCAATTACAAAAACAAAAACAAAAAACCCAAAAAAACCAACAACCAAAAATCACTCAAATGCCATCGGAAATTTCAATGGTACTTTGAAATTTATGGTTGCTAGATGTTGTTGTTGTTGTTGTTCTTGTTGTCGTCGTCGTCATAGTAGTTGTTGTTGGTGTTGTTGTTGTCGTTCTTAGTGTTGTTACCAGTGATGTTGTTGCTAATGATGTTGTTATTGTAGTGGCGGTGGCGGTGACGGTGACGGGAGCGATGGCGACTGTTGTTGTTAATGTTGTTTTTGCTCAAGATTCTTGTTGTTGTTGCTGTTGTTGTTGTTGTTGTTACTATTATGCTTAGATATGCGAACTCGTTTGATTTGTAACGGAAATCGTTAGTGAAGAAAATTTTGCATATTTTGTGGCGATTTCAACCACACAAAATCACTTCACCAATAATCAACTTTATTGTGTGGAATCGATTGATGAGTGAAAAATTGATGAATAAATGGAGAATCGTTCAGTTCAACTGAAATTTAATAGAAAATCATGCATCAGGGTACTCAGAGAAAATATATATTTTATATATCAACACCAATAAAAACACCTTTGAAATAAAAATAAACTTCGAAAATTCCCTGAATTACAAGAGAAAATGAGAAAGTTTTCGAAACTGCAAGAGGGAAAAACTTTAAAATACCAAAACTAAATAAACGAAAGCAGTGGAGAACAAAAGCTATAAATTTCAAAGCGTAACGGATTAGCGAAAAGTCAAACCGCATCTGTAAAAACACGGGGAGAAAGAATCGCTGCGGTTAGAAGGTCAGAGGTTAGAATAGGTTTGAATGCTGCACCAAATCTGTGGTATGAATAAATAAATAAAGAAGGAGTACAACAGGGAACGCGAAACAAATGCGGGAAAATAAGGACAACAACGACGAGGCATCTGATGATATTGGGAGGGGAATATCAGTGATAGCGTGAGGATGGGGGGAAATGGGAGAAGAAGTAGTGGGGAAGAAGCATCGGGAAGCATCCATAAGTGTGGTGGGTGGTCCCCGAAAGGGTTATTTTATGCAGCCGATACACTGGTTTGAGGCCATTTCGACTGCCGCTGATGGCAACAAATGAACGTTGGTGTGCTCGCGAGGGTATTTTCACGGTGACGCGATGGTCTTTTCACGGTGATGATGCGTGGACGACGGCGACGATGATGACGACGACGGCGACGATGATGACGACGGCGACGATGATGACGATGATGACGATGACGTTATATTGATGATAATTGACGGCGGTGATGACGACGATAACTGGCAACATCCATGATGATAATAACGTAGTCGAAAATGACGCTGATTTCTAAATTGTCGATGATGATGACCACCGTATTGATGATGACGGCAAAGCCAACCGATTGAATGTCAATGATGGCTACCGCGAGGTTATTGATGATGATGACGACGATGGCTTCCACGTTGTTTCGCCAACTCATTCCATTTTATTTTTCTTATTTTCTTTCTATTGCTATGCACGCTATTGTTATTGTTGTTTCTTGTAGTTGTTGTTATTGTTGTTGTTGTTGGGGTTGTACGTTGTACGTTGCTGTTGTTGTATTGACTGTGGTGATAAAATAAATTTGCATATGAATTGAGAATTAAGACCGTTTTACACATCGTCAGCGTCAAAGTTTTCGCCGTTGGGTCGGCTAAGCTGGAAAAAATTTGCGAACGGAAATTCAAATGAAGTTCATGCATGAGAGGACAATGAATTGCTGTTGTTGTTGTTGTTGTTTTTGCTGCCACTGTTCGATTTAAGGATAGCGAGGAGTAAAGCAATTTTTCGGAGATTACTTTCGATTATTTCACCAAAAGGATTTAAATCTCGGAATAAATTTTTGGGCAAAACTAATAGAAATTTATTTCTTTTAAATTTTCAAAATTTTTAATAATTTAACTAATTAATTCCTTTAATTGTTTAAAAAAGCAATTTAAAGTACTGGAAAATTTGCGAGATGCGAAGAAATTCCTACTTTTCGGGATTACGAGGCGAATGAGTAACATTTTACTTGAATTTAATTAACTTTCATGTTTTTCTGAATTCAGCGTAAGAAAAATTATAATAGAAAACAATAATAATTTAGAGTTTATTTAAAAATAATCATCTTAAGAAGAAAGAAAAATAACTAAATTAATTAAAATAATAAACTCTTTTAAAGATTTAATGAATAAAGCGCACAAAAAATCCTTAATTGTGTAAATAATAAACCGAAATTTTCTTTCGCTTGCAAATATTGTAAACTTTATCAGCCGCAAACAAACTTTAAACCGCTCGTAGCAAATAAAAGCTGATCTACAACTGAATCCCAAATCAGGGAACTTTCATGCAATCCGTGTTTCAAATTTCGGTGTTTTATTGACACTTTTTATTTACATCTTTCATTCCTTGTTCTTTTTTTTTCTTTTTACTTTTCTCAAACTTTGCATAAATTTTGACACAAAAGTTAATAACGAAAATAATTCAATTAAAACGCTTTTCGCCACCATGCATCGCAGCGAACAATTAGAAAATTAAACACAAAAACTAACAAGCGCTGCAGGGTAGAAAAGAGGGTGGAAGGAGGAGGAGGAGGAGGAGGAGGTGGAGGAGGTGGAGGAGATGGAGGAGACGGAACTTGTAATGACAGCGACTGGAAGCGCGCGTGTTTAAGGGCTGAGAAGGGACTCGCAGTCGTCCGTTGCTCGTGAAGATGTTAGCAGGACAAGTCAAAAAGTGTCCTCGGGCAGTGAAAACAAAAGCAACATTTTTGAGTTGCCAGCGATTTCGAACGAAGTAGTTGTTGCGTGTTAATATTTGCATGTGGGAAGGTGAAGATGTATTTGTGTGGGGAGCGAAGTTGAACAAATAAAGCACCACATTGTCATTCCTGTTGTTGTTGTTGTTGTGGTTGTTGTTGTTGTTGTGGTTGTTGCCTCTGTTGCAGTGGGAAAGCCGCAAAGTAGCTTTCGCTTGCAACCAAAAGCTTAACTTAGACGTGAGAGTGTATTATAAATTAAACACAGACGCACACATGCAGTGTGACACACTTACACCACAACGACTGCAACAACAACAACAACAACAACAACAACAACAACTGTAGCACTAGGTTTTAACTACAGCAACAACAACAACAACAACATCAACAACAACGAAAATAATTTAACCAGCTCAACGGCAAAACGCGACCTCGTGTTGATTGGCTTTGTTGTCTTAAGTGATTAGTAACGCACAGGAAAGTGTGTGTGCGTGTGTCTGTGTGTGTGTGTGTGTGTGTGTGTGTGTGTGTGTGTGAGAGAGAGAGAGAGAGTGTATGTGTGCGTGTGTGTGCACACGTGCATGGGAACGCGATGTGTATCTCCATGTATTACATTTTGCAAGTAAAAGAGTTTAGTTAAAATTTACATATTAATTATAATTTTCGCTCTTATGTTCTCTTAAATTCTTACTTTCCTCTCTTAATTCTTTCTTCTTATTTTTCACAATTTTTTTTTTGTATTTTTAATCCAAATTTTCCTTTCTATCTCACCATCAATGTTAGCAGAATTACAAGTTTCTTGCTGACATGGATAATTTATGTGATTCTTTATCGTTCTTTATGAAAAACCAGCGTAAATTAAGTGTTGTACCGCCTACACATACGGACACACACACACGCACGCATACGCCTGACATATGTCACCAAACAACAACAAGATGGAAGCATGAAAAAATTGCAATTTATTTGCTCACATTTTTGCGCTCTGAATCCGGACCGTCACAGTCTGTTTTGACATTTCAAATCACCGCGTTGACCTCTCTTCCTCTTTCATGTGTTTCCATTAAACGTTCTCCTCATCTCCGCCTTCATTTCCTACCTTTTTACTACTACTTCCACCCTTTTCTTGCTACTTCTTCCCCTGTGCGATTGCAACTTTTTACTACAAATCTCTGCATACTTTTGCATGTCCTCACCTGTGTGTGAATGTCTGCGTACCCAGTAGGGTATAAAAACTCACCTGATTTTACGCATCACAGAGAAGCCGAACTTCAGCCCTCACATGCTTCAGGGAGTTTTAATACTTTAATATTCAAACATTGAATTAGTGCTGAATTAGTGTCGAATTAGTGCTGAATTAGTGCTGAAATAGTGCTGAATTTGTGCGGAAATAGTGCTGAATTAGTACTGAAATAATGCTGAAATTGTGCTGAAATAATGCTTTCATAAAGCGTTCAGCGATCAATATTGACAATCACAATCGAAATTGACGAGCTGCACATTTTAAAAATTCATTTCAACTTCGAAAAGAATCAGAATTTCAGAAAATAAAGTGAACGCAGCAACTACGCGTCGAAGAGAATAGAAATTTCAGCAACGAGAATGGAGAAAAAGCTCAACTGCCTACTTTGCGATGCCAAAGAGGCGCATATTCAGCTCATAGAAAAAAAGGCAAGCTACTCATTTTTACATAGTGGGACAGGGTGTGTGTGTGTGTGTTTGCATGCATGTATGTTTGCTTTGCTAGACCAACCCTCGACATAATTAAAGCACATTAATCACTGGCTGATACAGTGCGAGTCGTCCTCTGCCGGCTGCCGGCGCGAGTTGCAGCTCCTTGTGTCACAGTTGGTGACTTCTGTGAGCTGTGTTGTTGTTGTTATTGTTGTTGTTGTTGTTGTTGTTGTTTTTGGTGCTGTCGTTGGTTGGAAAAGTCTAACGTTGCAAAATTTAAAGCGATTAAGAATAAAAGTTGTAACCATCGAAAATTTGAAGATATATAAAATGCAATAATTTAATTTAAGCAATTAAAGTTGGAACTTCTGGAGGAAATTTTATATCGGTTTTACTGATCATTGCTGGTGATATTATTTCCTCGTGATAATGTCAAAATAAAATGACAGCTGGTATATTTTCTGCGTTTATTTCTGCAGTTTTCATATTTCATGGATATCAAAAGATTTTTTAGGCTTCTTTAATTTGTTTGCCTCTCCAGTTGGTCCAGCATGCTGTCCCCGATAGCCACCAAAACGATAGCGTGTGACAGCCACTCGGATTTAATAGTTCTTTGGGGAATTTTTGTTTATATCGCTTTACTTTTTCTTTACCTTTTCTGTTTGCTTTATTTTTAAATCGCGATTTGAATGCATTTTTCGGCGCATTAAACGGAGCTGCAGAAAAAAGTCAACACAACATTTAAAAAAATGCAGAATGAAAGGAAGCGAAATCCTGCAAAATCATAACCTAAAAAGGATTTCTTTAGATTTTTAATATGCGCGGCTTAATTTTGTGTAAAACTTAGTTTGGGGCAAAACTGAAGCGCGCAGAGAGGCAGAGAGGCAGAAAGAGAAGGAGGAAGGAATAGAAAAGCCAACAACAATTACAGCAGCTACAGCGCGAACAGCATTCCACCAGCTCTACAAGACGCATCGTGCGTCAAGCGTATTTTTCACGCATCGCTGCAGTTTTGAAAGTGCTGCGCCATCGCAGCGACACCCGGAGCACCGACAGCCGCCAACGCATCGACGCAGACTGCCTCTGTGAATCGCTGTTGCGCGGCAGTTCGCAGCCACCGTGTTCACCCCGTGGAGCCGCAGCGAGTTCCAGCACTCCACTGCGAGGAGTTCCGGCTGCTGCTGCCGCTGTAGCTGCGGCCAAAGTTGTTGCCGCTTCCGTTAGGCGGGCGTAAAACTTTAACGCGCCGCTGATGCTGCACAAATTCAGCAGCGCGCTGTGTGGAAAAAACGCCTGCTTACATGTTTGCTGGAAAATAAGTTGTAGCTTCTCTTCTGCTTGCAATTCGCAGAAGATGGTGGCGCTGATGGTGGACGTGACGGTGACTGCGGCGAAGTTGACGACGAACGTTGCTAAGGCGAGCAGAAGTTTGGAGCAGCGAAAGGATTCGCAGTGGGCGTGAAAGGATTAGATTTCGGTAGGAGGAAATCTGCGCCCGTGTTAAGAGCGGCTTCAAGTTGGCTTCTTCAGTTGCTCGGAGTTACTTTAATAAGTTCACGAGGCTTGAAGGACTTCTTCAAAAATCGAAATTGCATGCCAAAGTGTTGATGAAGGTTTTACACTGTAATTAATTCGCGAGGCTTACAGTGAGAGGATTCAATTTCGTAAATAAGTTTATGCTTTCATTTGGAAAAACTAGTTTTTTTAATTAGTAAAATTTCTTACAGGGAAATGTTCTTGTGTATTTTCGTTCCTTTATAATTCACAGTCTCGTCTCTTTGCATCTTTCTCAGTATTTTTCTCTGTAAAACTCAGTTCCTGTACTTCTTCAATCCCCGCTCTTGCATGCTCTTAATTTTACTCTCTCATTCCTCTCCTTCCCACACCCTAACTGTGTTTTTCTACTTCTCATTTGCTCGGAAATCAAATTCACTCAGTACAATCTAGGGAGAGAAATCCAGGAACACCATTAAAGCTGACAGAGATCAAAATAGTGTTGTCGTTGCCAATTTATATATTTGCACGTATAACTTCTAAGAAATAAAATTCTGAAAATAAAAATTAAACAAAAACCTTTTCAATTCATACAACGAAATTCCTTTTTAGCGAAACAAAAACGATGCAAGCCATGGAAGAAGTTGGCCAGTGCTGCCAATTAAAAACAATTTCATTGCCATTTAAATGGCTACAATTGCTTGCAACGCAGAGCTGTCATTAAATAGAAAAACACACGTGTTGAAAAAAATTTCATACAGAGCGGGAGAGAGTTGCAAAAGTAGAGAAAAACAGTAAAGCGAAATAAAAAAGGTAAAACGGAGAGACGAAACCATCCAAAACCTTGCTCTTGTCAGCAGCAAAGGAAGCACTTACGAGGATCGTCCTTTATGTCCTTTTTTGATGACTCCATCTAACACTGCCTTTTTTTGAATCCTTCCGGAAGGAGTTTCAAAGAATGGGTTGAAACTAGTAAAAAAGAAAGAGGAAATAAATGGGGAACGCAACGGAAAAAAAACTAGCAGTTGCCCACTTACTGCATCATTGAATTTGAAAATGTCTCGTTCTTTCCGTTGCCTCAAACCCGCACCAAAAACTACTTCAATTAAAAGACTTTTACCCGAAAACACTTCCGTTACGTTCTCTTTGTGACTTTTGTGCTCACTCAATGCTACACTCAACGCAAAGTAGTGTAAAAAGTAGGGCGACAGGAGCTGGTGGAGAGTGAGAGGAAGAGGGAGAGAAAGAGAGAGAGAGAGAGGTAGAGTGAAAGGAGAGATAGTGAGAGAGTAGTGGGAATGAAAAGGGAAAATCTTACTACAGTTGAGTTAGTTTATTATTTTGTGTAGAAAGAATCCTGTCTTGATCGTAGTTTCATTTCAATTGGCGATCCGCGAGAGGAAAAATAAATACGGTACTCGACGCTATTTTTTGTTCTTGCTATAGTCTGTGCCAAGCTCAAATTCCCGAAGCCACCTTCAAAAATGCAACAACACCCGAGAAACTCACGGTTGATTACCGATTTTCATGTTCATGTTATTATTTTTCTCACTTGATTTACACTGATTTTATTTTGCATTCCTTTGGCAACTCTGCTCACGAAACTCTGTGTCTGCTTTTGAGGTGAACGTCTTGAAAAGCGACTTCTAGTCAGGTTTTTGTGTGTAACGTTTCTGCCCAAGTAGCACTTTCCACTTTTTGCGGTTGTTATTGCCGTCTTCCTCTCTTAATGAGCACTGAACTGAAGTGTGTGAAGTTCATTTGAAAACTTGCCAAGCATTCAAAGGAACTTCAAAAGGGCAGCGCAGCTGCGTGTAAAATTCAATGAGGCTTTCGTGAAAAGAAGCTGAAAAGTAGCCAAACTGCGGCAGAAGTGAACGGCGACAATTATTCCTCCATCGCCTGGAGAGACATTGAATGCAAATAAAATAAAATAACATACAATTTTATAAAGCTTTAATTTGCAGCAAACTAAACTTGCAAGAAACCAACTGCTGGCCGAAAGTTGTTAGCCAACATGTTGTACAACTATAAAGGTTGGCAGTTACAATTTAGGACAAAAGCAGCGCCACCAACTACTTCGTACGCAAAACAAAAACCACAGAAGAACATTCGAAAAAACGCGTACAACAAATGTGCACCGCTGACAAAAACAAACAAGAACTGATTTTTTTTTGCAAGTTGAATGAAGGAAAAGAAGAGAAGGAGAGAGGGGAAAAGCAGAGGAGACGGTCATCAAATAAATTTAATTGTAATGGCAGACCACACAAAGGACATGTAAGGACATGTTTGCGTAACGGTGAGGTAATGTTGTGGATGTCGAGCCACAACAGCAACAAAATTAGTAAACCAAATCTTTGTTGTTGGCCCACAAAGCCAACCACGCAGTGGAATGGCACAATTTGTTGTTCTTGTTGTTGTTGTTGTTTTACCTGTGCCCAAACAAATTCCTAAAGTTGTTGCAACAAACTGCAAATTAACTATCCACTGCTACAGCAACAACTACCACAGTTGTGCAACAATAACAACAACAACAACAAAATATAGCTCAAACTCTTCTCATACCGCAAACTGAAATAAAAACTTTGCCTTCTTCTTCACCTCAAAGCCGAGACTGACAAAGTTCGAAAAGCTCAAGTCAAAAGGTAACAAAACACTGCAATTTGCTGTAGCAAGTTACAAAATTATAGGCATACGGACAGGGTTGCCAACCACATAAAGTGACCCGAAACAAATGCAATCAGAACTATAGAATAAAATTCGTAGAATAGGAAAAAAACCCGACTTGGCTCATGGCAATGAATTTGGTTCCCCACAATATTGTTTCCCACAATAAAAGATTCAGACAGACAATAGAACAGATTAAATAAACAAATCGAAGAGAGAGAGAGAGAGAGAGAGAAATTAAACCACTAAATGGAGCACAACAAAAAATTGGTATTGAAACGATAACCAGATATAAAGAAAAGTAAAAACTAAACTAAAATACTATCAAATTAAACAAAGAAACGACCAAAAGGAGACCGAAATACGAGTAAAAACAAAACAATATCGCGTATGCTGAACCCAAAATCGGTCGCAACGATTACAGCCATCGATTGGCTTATTAATGACTTTTATTATTCTTCTTCCTTCTAGCATTTCTTTCGCCTCATTTCCTTCCAGCTCTTCATCTCGCTACATCAGGAAGGATGGAGACCTTTTCCTCTTCCCACCCTATTTCTCGTTAATCTCCTGCACCATCCATTAGGCATTCAAGGCAGCCTTTAAAAGCTGCATCAAGTATTTTGCAAATATTTTCTGTTCCATTTGCATATCGATGATATGGTCGGTGGTGAAGATGACGCCCGTCATGATTGACAGCCAGCCGATTTTTATAGTGAAGATGCTTTCCTTCCCCCTCCCCCGCCCACTCTTCCCACTCCCCTTCCTTCAGCAGGCACTTCAAAAAAGTAATTAGCA
Source organism: Sicus ferrugineus (assembly GCA_922984085.1). Lineage (NCBI taxonomy): Eukaryota > Metazoa > Arthropoda > Insecta > Diptera > Conopidae > Sicus > Sicus ferrugineus. Next base: position 2,060,296 of record OV277350.1, on the reverse strand, counting down.
AGCTAGAGTAAGTGATACCGTTGCATATTCCAGCTCCGACAACCTTCATTAGGGTGCTCCTCACTGTGTACTCGTAGGTGCTGCCAATGCAGGCGGAGTCCTGCGAATGATGAATCTCTCTGACCGACGATGGCGATAATGATGATGATGATGATGATGGTGCTGGTTATGGTGTTGATGATGATGTGTTGATGGAACGAACCTGATTGACTTGAAGTGTTGAAGTGTTCAACACATAAGAGTTAAGAATTCAAGTGCTCACGCCTTACGAAGTGTTAATTATTCTAGAAAAAAGAAGGAAAAGTGCATTCACAGTTGCCTTGCATTGGCGAAGAGATGAAATTTTATTCTAGAAAAGGTAGATGAAAATGTTGAAATAAATTTAAAGCATTTCGATAATACAATCAAAATCAAATTAGAGATTCTTAATCAAACTAAATTAATTAAATATTTGCAATCATAATCATATTTTACGCTCCTAATAATCACAAATACATATTTTTCTTTATTATTCCTTCAGCTACCGTAACTCCGGCCAGTGTTGCATGCAACATTAGTGTAATTTTGGTGCTTTCTCTCGCAGCCAGAGATACGTAAGAATAAAAGTATTTTATTGTCCGCTGAAAGAGGTCGCTTTTAATAAACTTAACTACGAAATTCACTCTAAAAACGAAGAAGACTAAGATTTATAAACACTTAAATGAAGCTGTAAAGGACGACAGATGCTGCATTTGCGGAAGTGTAAAAGTCTGCAGTGAAGCTCAAAAGTGCTGCAACACTGTTAAGTTGGATGTGTGAATAGCAATTGAATTCAAATTGTCATTGAAAGTATTTTCACATTTTAATTTCTTCTTTTTTTAAGTTATTCATCATACCTCTGTGCTGCACCAATTATAATTTATCAAAAATTTCTAGTTGTTGTCATAAAAGACTCTAATAATCAACTTATTTTATGTTATAATCAATTTATGACTTATAAATGATCATTAGACAAATTGAAAACAAATGATTTCGAGAACAATTTTTAAATAAAATTATCTTAAAATCGCACATATAAGAGTTGTAAATATTCATTTTTATTTTATAAGACCATAAATCGCAAATAAATAAAATTAATTTAAAATATAAAAATTTTAATTAAGTCTTCAAAAATATTGCAATACTTTTCTGCCAAACTGTAGAAAAGCACCAAATTCAACCGTACAAATATTTGGCAAATGTTCCGAATTCCTTGCAAAGAGACAAAGGATGCCCAGCACGCAGTTGTCCTTGCAACAACAACAACAACAACATCGAAATCTACGAAAACTAAAGTTCTACGAACACAGACGACGAGTTAGCTGGTCGGTCGCAAGTGGCTGGCAACGCTGGCGACGACAACTGCTCGAAATACAGTGTTGCAATCTCACTTACTCATTCTCGCCGTAAGGATTTCACAGCTCAAATGACTTCGCAACCAACTTCACACCGAAATGCTCAACCCATCCTCTGGAACTCAGCCTGCAAAATCTACAATATGAACTGGTAAAAATAAGCATCTGGTTTGCATGCTTCGCGACTGAGTGGGGAAAAATACGTTCAGCCCTCCTCGGACTGAGTCGGCTCGAGTGCTCGAGTTAGTGTGGAGCACACAAAAATGTTCACTTGCTCGACACTTCCGTTTCCGGCTTTGAAAAATGTGCTGCCATCGAAGGAAAAAGAAAACAAACTCTTGCAACTGCAACAGATGTTCTTGCAGCAAGCGAACTTGTAATTTTTTAAACACGAGAAAGTTTTAAAAATAAAAAAAAAGAATGTTTCTGGTCACATGAACGCGCGGCGACTTACTTAATCACCGACTTGTCAGCGACACTTGTGTAAAATGACCTCAAAAGTAATTCTGGAGAATGCGTCGTTGTTGCGAGAAAAATTGCTTGCTGGGTTGTAATGTGAAGTTAGAAATCAAGCGTAATGTGAAGTTAGAAAGCAATGTTGTGCTTGACGATTGTTTTTATTATTTATAATATTTTTAACCAACACTAATTATTTTCAACATTAAAAATTTTCAACATTAATATCGTTTAAATAATTTTTAATTTTTTAATAAGTTTCGTTTCTCCCCGATTGAATATTCCTTAATCTTTTTCTGAAATTTGTCTTAAAATTACAGTTTTATTTCGCAGTAAAAAGTAAAAAGTTTGCAGATTTTCAGTGCAATGGCGACTTATTTGACCAGAGCTCAAAATTCAGCCGAAAATCATCCGAAGACTCTGAATTAATGCTGATGATGGGGTCCAAATTTGAAAATTAATTACGTAAGCGTCAAAATCCTCCCATTTCATGAACAAATAAATTATAAAATTTTAATTTAATGCTTGGAGGGTTAAAACAGGCAGCCGTGACCACGAAAAAAACACGGAACACGTGCGAAAAAATGCGGTTTCAATACTGAGTAGAGTACAAAACAGAATTTCCGACAACGAATGGCATGTGTTGCGTTTTAAAAATTACTTTCCCCGAGTGATAAAATAAATTTTAATTAAAGCTGATTAATTGGAAATGTCAGTCGAAAGTGACAGATGGTAACGTAGTTTATATTTTAAAATTGTAACCATTTACAAGTTTGTCAATTATGTAATTTCCGTTACTAAATTGAAATCACACGTTGAGAAAATCGTGATTACTAATTTTTCTATACTCTTCTCTTGTTATTATCATATTAAACACAAAATACTTCTTTATATAAGATTATGATTTTATTTCAGATTATGAAGTTTAAGATTATGAAATTCTAAACATTTTCAAAATACTTAAAAATATCAGAGACTTAATGAACATTCATATTCCTAAAAGTACTCGTGGTTAGGTACTCAATGTGTAATTTTTGCTAGAATTGTAATCGATTTAAACGATTCGGAGAGAATAGAAAATTCCCACCATACTTTAAATTCACGAAACGGCCTTACTTCGCTCAAAAGCGTATTAAAAATATGTATATTTTCAAAGAAAACTTTGTACACGTAACTACAAAATCTTAAATCTTCAATTATTCTAACAATCAGGATATATATTTTCTGGATTTTTCTCTTTAAGCTCTTCACAGTTTTAAATTTGTTTATATTGTTTTTTTTCTAGGTTGTTTATTCACTTTGACAGATTTGTGAGTTCAAACTTAAAATTACTGCATTATGTAGATCGCAATAGCTTATTACAAATTCACTCAACATCGAACTTTAAAAAAATTGATTGTCATTAACGAACGCAGCATAGCATAACCCAGCAAACCGTATTGTTTGTTGTTGGCGGTTTCTATTCGCTTGCGTTCACATAATAAAATATTCCATGTGTGTCGTCCATTTTAAGGTTTGTTTATGATTTTCCTATGCAAATTTTATGCTACAAATATCTTATTTTACCATAATTGTAAAGAGTTTTAACTGACAGAACTTACAGAGTAAAAGAAACGGATATTGGATAATGTTCAATAATAGATAAATGATAAATTGTCTCACATATTTTATTATGATAGGAGTTACGAACAAAAAATATGGAATTCAAGAATATTATACAAAAATAAAATATAACACTCATTATGAAATATAAGAAATGAAGCTGTAAAATAAGATATGAAATATGAAATATGATGTAAATGATGTGATATTTGAGATAACAAGTTAGAGATCTGAATTATAAAATACAACCTGCATTATATGAGAGATAAGAAGTGACATTTGAGAAATCAGATCTAAGATATAAACTATCAAATTGATTTCGCAATATTCGTAAGAACATAAAATATGACATAATAAGAGGTAAAAAAATGAACGATATGAAATAATCAGATTTGATATAGGCGCGATATATAGCTATAGTATTTAAGATAAAATAAGACTAAAGATATGGAATGAGAAATAAGAAATGAAAATGTGAAACGTGAACAAAACGACGTGTGAAAAAAATTTCAAATATTCGTGGATATGTTTAAAAACAGCAAAATCGAACTCAATAAATAAAATTAACAACATTTTCAGAGCGCATAAAAATAGCACCAGCAACTAAACCCAAAAATAGCCGCATTAAACAACACCGGTGATGGTCAATTAATCACCTCGAAAAATTTAAATCTGCACCCAACGAAGGCTAAAACGAATCAACGAAATTCGTATGTCGTTGCAACAGCAATAAAAACAAATCCAACATGAGCAATAACAACGTCAGCAGCCACTTCAGTGAGAAAAAATAATGTAGTCGATTCATCATCATAGAATGCAACAAAAATTAAGGGAAAAAGGAAAGCAGCAACAACGAAGACATCAGTTACAACAATTAATAATTTTCAACACGTTTAATAGTCATGCGTGAGGGAATCAAAGCACGAAACTCGTCACGCATACGCAACACTATTGATTTGTCCTGTCTTGCTGAAGAAGAAAGAGTAACTAAAAACTATATTTAATTAAAAAAGGCTATGAATGCATTGAAATTATTTTTAGCAATGATTTGCTAAAACTTGACACTCTCAACGGACGATTTAAAAATGGTCACGTGACGTTTGCTGTGACGTCAAGGTAACAGTCACTTAAAAGAATTATATAATTGTTGTCAGGTAAATAATAGAAATAAATACTTATTTAATCGCAGTTTGATTTAATAAAATTAATTTTTAATTTCAATTTGTTTTGCAAAGTTTTTTGATGGCAAAAAATTATTCGGCAAAATTAAGTCTTGTTTTTTTTCATTTAAATACAGAAATTCGTGCGTTAAATCAATGAGTTTTTTAAGAATTACGATATCTTCCAACACCTTTCACGAGACCCTTCAAGTTGACATTAAATTCGGTGACGATCGACCGATAAGAAATCGCAGGGAGGCCTCCCGCGCGCTCCCCATGATCACTAAATTGTAATTCCTACAAATAAAATGAATTCCTTTTTTGCATTTTATTGCAATCGAACCTGACCTTAGATGTCGATATCAGCAGAAAAGCGACGCGTGCCGAATTTTTAGGCATTATTTTCCTTCCCGTTCAATAGTAAACGACATATCGGGGGTACCTCGACCTATCGAGGCTATAAAAACTCTATTTACGATTTGTATTTCTTTTATTTTTTAAAAACAGTTGATTGGTTTGATTTTTTGATTTTTTTAGTACACTATAGAAGAAAATGATAATTTAGCGTTTACGGGACTAACGTAGGTGCAGTGTGTGCGTAGGCAGTACTGCCACGCCCATTTTTAGTTTAGAACTTAGACTACTTTATACCGGATTTCTTATTAAACGTAAATAACAAAGGAAACTTCACACAACTATCGTCTATTTTGATCTCTAAGAAGGCTTGTAGCGAAAATGGGCGATCTACTCTATAAACTACTATATAAACTACCACACCTACCTGCCACGTAGGTCACCACCAGCTTGGAAACATAAGAAGTGATGCTTCTATCAAAGGAAAATCAACAATCCACACATCGAACAATGATCGACAATTTATCGATTGATGAATCCTGTCCTGAGATCGAATTACGTCAAGGCCTGAATAGGCGAATAACAAGCAGTAATGTGTATGAATGAAAGCAATTCAATAACCACGATATACATAAATACAACATTAATAAAGGAAAAAGTCAGGGTTATTTTTTTATTTGATCTTTTTTTACACTTTAGATTAACTCCTTTTTTGTCACATTTTCACACTATATGTGTATTGTTGATGTTGTTGTTGCTCTTAACTCTAATTGACTCATCAAGGCAGCGTCAACTGGATGAAGCGACTGGATGAAGACAGCAAGCAGCAGCAGCAGCAGCAGTAGCAGCAGCAGCAGTAGCAACAGCAGCAGCAGCAGCAGCTTCAAGCTTGCCTCGCGCGGATATAACAGAACCTTCTCTGCATGCTAAGTAGAAGTGGCGATATTTTTTGGCCTTTTTTGTTAAATGGCTATTGTAGCCATTTTTTTCCTTTAGCGGGGTTTTGTATTTTTTGCATTAATTCTGCCGCACCGATTCGTATATAAATCTAACGACAAACGTAGAAAAGATATCATTTCTTCGGTGGAAACTTAAGTGCTAAGTTTAGCTCCAGTTTTTGTTATATTTAAAGACATTTTTACAAAATCGAAAAATATTTTTACGCGTTTTTTATTATAAAAACTTAAATATAATTTTATAAGGATATCGAAACAGGATATCGAAATTTCCAAAGTGTTACAAAGATGAAGTTCAGTGCAGCAGTTTTTTTAGTGGTGATCGCAGGATTTTTGGCCAACAGCTCAGCTTTACCAGCTAAGAAACGTACGTCTTAAAGATTGGAAGATCCTTAAAAATCGCTATCAAAAGAAGAAAAATTTAAAATATAAAATATAAAACCAACCCACCCCAAAACATTCCAAAACAAACCATTCAAACCAAACTCGATCAATCCTGTCTAAATGTTTCATTCCATTCAAAAGGATTTTAACTCAACTCCTTTTTCCCAAACTCATTGTATCCCATCCATCTAAACACATTCTATTTGAACCAAAACTATTTTCAATCAACCCACCGAAATCCAACTCATTACAACAGAAGCCAAATAAATCCAATCATTCCATTCCAACCCATTTCTACTCAGTCTATTCCAATATATCCCATTACAACATAATCTATTTCAAGCTTATTCATTCAAATCCAAACCATAAAACCCAACTAATAAAAGCATTCAAAACTAAACCACTTGAATCCAGCTCATGTGAATAATTTTAACTCAAACCATTCATAGTAAAACCATCAGAAAACCAAACATTTGGTTCCAATGCATTTGAGTACAATCTTTCCCATTCAATCCCACCGCCCTTTTTAATCCAATCTAACCGTATGATTTCAATCCAACCCATTTCAAGTACCAAAATCCATTTCGAAAAACCCTAACCCATTTGAATACCCTATTTTTATTCTAATTTCTGGCATTTTAAAACTTTAAATCAAAGTTTACAAAATTCCTTCCTAAAATTTGATTTTATCTTCTCTCCTCACCTCAACCACCGCAGGAATGGTGTACCTCCAGCAACAGCCACAATGGTATCCAGGCCCACAGCGAATGATGTACGTCCAGTACGTGCAACCCTCACGTACACATGCTCGATCCACCCAAGCTGCTGCCGCCCTAGTTGCTGGTGACTCCGTAGCCACGGGTACCTACTTGAAGGGTAAGTAAGAAGCGCAGAGAGGGTTGGACTGCCCCTTTTTGTCTTCACAGCAGACTGCTTGAATTTCCTTTTTAATTCCAAGATTGTGATCATTCAGAAGCTGATATCGCCTTGGCTGTGCCCACGGTGGAAGAAAAGGAAGAACAAGAAGAAGAGGGGCAGCAACAGCAACTTGGTGAAGATGTGTTGGGCGCTGGAGGTGCACATTCTGCTCATGCCGTCGCCGAAGCGTATCCTGGAGACAACGAGGTTCAATCAAACGAAGCTGATGCTCAGGTCGATCGTGCCGTTGATGCAGCGTTCGCGAATGCCGTCGAAGGAGTCACACTCGAACCTGTCCTTCATCATGGGGGGGGAGCCGAGCACGACGCCGCTAAAGTTCCCAGAGACTACAGCTTCGTGGCCGGAGCTGATGCCGCCAATGCCGTTGGCGATGCCGATTCCACTCTCGATGCCTATGCTGACAGCGCAGTTGATGCCGAAGCACCAGCTGTTGGAGCTGTAGATGTCACTGTTGCTGATCTGCCCGCACCGGCCGATGTACCCACCCCTGCACCAATTGGCCCCGTTTCCAACAAGCCTGCGAAACCTGCTAGACGTTATCTACCCGCGAAGAAGAAGGTTTACGTTGCATTTGAACAATCAGCTGAATCTGCTGCAGCGGCAGAAGTCGATGAGGATGATGAAGAGGAGGCTGTTGTTACGGTCGAGGAAGAGGAAGACGACGGTGACAACGACGCTGCCGTTCCTGCTGTACCGGTTAACAGATACAATAACCCTGTCCGTGTACCCAACGCTTACCGACCCACGAAGAAGGCCACCGTTAAACCGAACAAAGCGGCGCAGAGTGACGGTTCAGTGAAGCCCACAAGGGAGAAGAAGCCGCTGCCTGTCGGCACCTTCTTCCCGATTGACTTCGGCGGCGCTACTGGAGGCGCCATTGCTATAGCCAATTCGTTCAGTACTGGCGAGGGCGGCTCGGCCACCAGCCATGCCATCGCTTATGGAGCTCCCGAACCCGCTCGTACTCATGCTCGTCCCAGCAAGTTACATTGAAGCGGGTTGGTTTGCTAACAGATGACGACTGATGATGATGATGACTGGAGCCAAGTCTCAAGTGACCACTTCTTAATCGCCTCCACCCTCCCCGCAAAAGAGTTCCAGACCCTCTACGAAGATATGAAAATACGTTTTTGCAGTAATTTGGCGTTCTGCTTTTAATTTAATTAACACAAAATATTTCAATTTTCTACGTAGTTAAATTATTACAAATTTTATAGGCCAACTAAACGAAAATTAAAACTATTTTGTCTCCGAAATATCTGTTTTTAATTGATTAAAAAAATTACATTTTTTAACTTCATTTCTATTAACTTGGATCTTATTTGCCATTCATTTTACCTTTCCTTTTGTGTGTTGAATAAAAAAACAGCAGCGATTTTGCTTTCTTCCTCGCTGTGAAATATTTAAACTCCGTCCGCTTTGATTAAAAATAAGCCATTAATTCCGTTTTATTAATTATATTATTAATCGAATTAAATTCCTCGCTGTGAAATATTTAAACTCCGTCCGCTTTGATTAAAAATAAGCCATTAATTCCGTTTTATTAATCGAATTATACTTTTATATATGCAGTAAATATTTTTGTGTATACAATAATATATATTTTAATAGTCGACAGTAAAAAACGAAGCAATAACCGTTTTCATAATCCGTGCTAAAAACTTTTCAACTAACTAAAATTGAAAGAAAAGAAATTTTGTTCACAAAAATTATTCGCAATCTAGTTCGTCAGAATGAACACTAAAATGATGTTGTTGTTGTTTTGCTGCTACTATTCGCTTTAAATTTGACATGTTCAATAAAAGCAAAATTAACAACATTTTCTAAATAAGTTAAAAAACTGTAAATCACTTGTTGATTATATAACTTGTTTTCGAAATATACCGCAAAATTTTTTAATATTAGAAACAAAATTTTGTCTTCTACTAAATTTTTATATCCGTTGTGTACGTTACAAAGTTTTACTTTTTCATTTTGAATGTTTCAGAAATAACAAAAAATATTTTACAAAATCGTATTCGCTTTTTTACGCAAACCATTTTCCCACTATGCTGTGTAAATTAAAACCCGGGGAATAGAGAAGAGAGGAATTTGCAAAGGCTGCCAGAGAAGAAGCAACATTGTTTAGCAAAGCTATCAGTAACCGCTGTATTTATCCTGCAGTGATGACATTACATCACTGGCGATGGAGCTCAAACGACCCGCCACCTTCGTAACACCCTGTCGTACGCTTTCCTTGAAATCATCCAGTTCGGGAGCTTGGAAATTCATCGCTGTATTATAACCTGAAAGCGGAGAACTTGCATTATTACACTATAAGCAGAAGTTAACACATTTTTGCACCTCTGGAGCTGCTGCGCGGCGAATTCGTATTCTTACCATCGGAAAAGTAATCCGAGGAAGATATACTACTGGAACCCTGAAAACGGGTCAAATTCGATCTGGCATCTGCATCAGCGTCAGTTTGTTGATTCCCGAAATATTGGTCTGAGCCGAAGCCTTTGGCGCTGCCGAACTTCTTTTGCGCCATGTTTTCATCATCATACTTCTGTGCTTGCTTGCCGCCCGAATTAGTTTTGCGTGCTGTCGTGTATGATTTCGAATTCGTCGTCTTTTCTGCTGACGTTCGATTGGCATCAGCATCACCAGCACCAGCACCAGCAAACATCGAAGTAATATTGGAATGTTGTGAATTGATGGGCTCAATCGATTCGAAGCCCATCATTTCGAGTTCGTGTTTATCGCTTTTCGATGTGGTGCTGAAAGTCAATCCGCCACTAGAGTTGCTGCCACCATACATGGTCGGCGAGTAATCGTTGAAGAAGCTGTCGCCGTCGAACAACGACGACGCTTTAAAAAGTGATGTTTGGTTAGATTTCGGTGCACCTGTTTGTTGTATTGTCTCCATGTCGCTCAAAGCTGAATGTGACACATCAGAGCTGCATACCACGAGGCAATAGAAGAAACAATATTAACTTTAGGTTTTCTTTGTATCTCTCAAAAGTGTTCACTTTACGCACCCGCGTAAATTGAAGCCCATGCCTAAGCGCTCCATTTGTTTAGCTTTCATAGGATCGACTGTCTTCAGCTTAGCTTCTTCGCGACTCTTCTGCAGTGAGAGATCCTGATAAGCTAAACGAACACTGGCAACTGTTTCCTGCTCCTCCTCGGCAGTTAAAGGCTTCTCGACAGAGGTGGCTTCCTTACTCTGGTCGGCCAGAGTTGCGCGTTGCTCAATTTCAGCAAAGTTTGCTTTAACTTTAGTGGCACCTAATCCAACCTTACGTGCACCCAACTAAGAGAAAAAAACATAATTATTGGAGAAACCATTGAAAACATTATAATCCCAAACTTACACCTGACTTCTTTGGCTGTATTTTGCGCACGCCTATAGAAGCCGCAGGTGCAGTGGATAGCGTACTGTTTAATAAATCAACGCTAGGGGCATCGGCAGCTAATTTCTCGCCTGGTGTAGGCGTTTTCGGCTTCGCTGTTATGTCCAGCTAAAAATGAAGAACGAGTCTTTATTTCAACGCAAGAAGCAACTTAAGGAAATTCATTTGATACAAAATGAAATAAAATTAACATGAAAATCAACTGAAATTCCTGCCGAAACTCACCTTATTTAACAAATTTGTTTCAGAATTATTATTTTCGCATAATAAACCTTCTTTTCGCAAATAAAATCTGTCATTTTCGCACTGTGAAAAGAAATCCTCTTCCTCCTGCGTTTTGCTATCGTTTTCATTACCTTCGATTTTCTCAGATTGTTCCAAATGCAACTGCGAGATGAAATGCAGACGAGTTCATGATGAACGTAGGCAGGAATTAGTAATGAAAATTAAAACAAAATGTAAAAGAAAACCAATAAATAATGTACTTTGTTAGTACTTTGTTTATAGCAAGCTTAAAATTAATATGGAATTGCAAAACAAGAAAAGTAACTCAACATTAAGAATTACTACACTGAAATCAACAAAACGAAATTCGGGGGAAGTTCAACTGCACCTACCTTGGTACCATGCACTTTCATAGCTTGTGTCGCCAGCTGGGTCAGCTTGTCGCGATATAACTGTGCAGCCCTCGAATTGTATTTCTGCTGTGCATCCGTCGTGACGCAGTTGTGCTGACGAAAAAATTGAGATGCGTTTGCATTGCCGCCCAACTGCATTTGACGCAGTTGCTGCCACGTCCAGTTAGTATCTAAATTGGTGGACCGCACGAAGGTCAGATGCACACCGAGACTGCGATGTACGGCAGAGCAATCGATGCATATGAAGACACCATAAGTGACAGACGACCAGGTGGGCGCTTTGGCAGAGCAATCGAAGCAGCACTAAAAGTGAGTGACAAAATTAAAATCGAGCTGGATTGACGCAGCATAGATGTTGGAAATAAAGACAAGCATGCTTTTCTATTCACTCTCGAGCCTTACTTGTTGGAACAATAGTGTATAGGTAGTGCCTTACATATAAAAGTAACATCTGTAACTTTCAAGTCCTGCCGTCGCTGGTCGCCCCAACCAGTCACCCACCACATGGCCAACCTACCAGTAATTTTCCACATACCTTGTTAGCTGGTTGTGTACGTAATCGACTGAAAACAGCTTCGATTTCCTGCTTTGTTGGTCCTGAATCAGATTTTAGCATATTTTTAAGTTTTCTTTTATAAGTTCCACAACTTTTTCTGGTTCCTTCCCTTCGGTTGGTGATTCGACGACACCTTCTTCACACGACTCTTGAATCCCACGTCACAGACTTATCTTTTTCTCTCTTTTACTTGATGAGAATAATGACTATTTCAATTTCTCTCTGTTTTAATGCTTTCTGCAAATTTGATTCCTTTAATAAAAGTTACTATTTCGCACTTTATTCCACTATTCGAATGATTTTTCCTAATCCAAGAAATTTTGACGTGTTTCTTCCAGGCAGTCACTTCCAGTCAAATCCAGCACTCAAAATTCCACGTTCATGACCAGAATTGCCGTGTTGTTATTTGTTCAGTGAGAAAAAGTGAACTTTTTTCATAAATCCGATATTAGTGTTAAAATTTTGTTTGTTTTTTTACACTTTATAGTCCGACACTTTACAATATGTGACAGTACACTTTCGCAGATTTATTTTTTTATTATTATTATGATTATTTAGTAATAATCATGAGATACTAAAATTTAACTTGAATAAGTAGTGTTTACCCATATCTAAATATTGTGGATGGCGTCACTTAAAGATGGATTCAAATATTTTAAATGAAAGCCCTTTATTCATTAAATCAAACATCAGGGATGCTTTTCCATTTCATTATTTCCTCGTTTTAGAATATTTGAAATTGTTCGATAACGAACAACAAACTCATACAAATTGCTACCAGATAATTGTAATTAACTGTCATGAAAGATGACATGTTTTGCAGGAAAACATCTCTAAAAGAAATTGCTAATTTATATGCTTCTCACATGTTCAGATTCCCATGCTGCTATATGTTGAAACGTCCGGAAAGTTAAAATTAAAAACAATCAATACAAACTTTTTTTTTTGTTGCTATATTTTTATATAGCAACTCATTTACTCATTTCTTGCGCAATTATTGCACTTAATTTTCCTTTTAATGATTCTTAAGTGAAGTGAATACCGTGTAGTACTAAAAAAATAAAACTTTTATTTTTTAATTTCCAGATCTCCCAATCGTTGATGTTTTGTAATTTTCGCCAAACTCTCTGCATCCCGCAACAGTACTAAACGTAGAAATGTTAAATTCATTAGCAGAGCTTGGCCAAGGAATTCACGTTGATAGCGCTCAGCACGAGAGAACATAAAACGAAATTCGGGCGAGAACTGCACGTTGCCTCGAACAGAAGTATGCACCTCATCTGACGAAGATTCAGGTTTACTAGGCACATTCAGATGTTCAGGTGTAGCCGGTGCATTCAGATCCGACCAAGGAGCGTTGTAATGTGTGCGCATTAAATCCAAAACTGTCTGCTCGGTAGACACGTGTTCATTGCCAACTAAAAGATTGAAGAGACGCGCCGACAATAAGCGGCGCATATAAAAAACATTCGGCAGTGGTTCCTTGTGCTCATTGTTAGCTTTGTCCGGCTGCGATTCAGAGTGGATGGTCTCTAATCCAAATTGCAATTGCTCGTCGTTCTCTTCAGCTTTTTCCTCCAACGCGGATTGTTCCTCACCAATACTACAAAGTTGACGACGCGCAGCGAGTGCAAAACCAATCATTGCGGTTATTTGTGCCTTCTGAATGTTAATATTTTGCAGGTCTACATTCGTATTATTGCTAACTTGTGCTATTTTAGGATTCTCCAAGATATAGCAATCGGCATCAGGAATAAGGCAATCATAGTAAATGCAGCGCTGCACCAATTCTGCCAGGTGCAGCTTGTTTTCAATTAAGTCATGATGCTGCCAATCGGTAAGCACACACGGCTGGTTCACAGACTGTGGACTGCTCGGCAACTCCAGCCTAGACCAGCTAACACTGGACACTCCAATGCGGACGGAAACACAGGAACGTATCGCATCTCGCTGAGTGCTGCTCATGACGGGTGTCAGAATATTTGATATCTTGCGTCTCGTTGCGGCTTTTGTGTTTTCCACTTCTTTGGGATCTCCTGCTAACAAGCTGTTGCAAAACTTTTGCAGTGCCATCACGCTTATACCTCCAATATCAAGTAGATCCTCCACTCTTTGTAAGGGTCCATTCTTGTTTTTCCATGTCAATAATTTTATGCCACGCATTTTGCTAATTTTGTACCTGTGTAATTCAGTTAGTTTTCAACCGCGAGCCTAATCAACCAATTAATCTACCTCAGTAACTCCTCCAAACTGCTATTGTTGATAGTATTTATAATTTTTTCACATTCCTCTGTATTGTATTTCAAGAAATCCATTGGCTTATCTGCAGCGGATGTTGAGAAACACAAAGTTTTTGGGAAAAACTGCTGCTCAGGGCTTCGACAGGCAACGTGCTTCGCCAGAAATTTAATAAGAATCCTGGAAAACATCACATATATTTAATTCGCTAATAAAATAAAGAAAATTTGAGAAAGTCCGAAATCTTTTAAAATTGGATGTTTGATAACAGCTGCTAGCTAATTACAGAGCACGCTAAGTTGCCACAACTTTCCTAATATATAATTTTCAAATTTTTTCCCAGCTAACTGGTGTTTCCCAGTCAACGCTAGCAGAATAATCAGACAAAAATATTAAATAATTTGTTTTTGATTGTTAATATTAATAATGAAAAACTTACTCACTTTTTAAATACTTTTTTTTAATTTATTTTTTAAGCAAATTTGACATTTGCTCAACAATTTTTTTCTCGTGAACGAATGACGTTCACATGAGAATTTGTTCTCCCTAAAAAACCCCACATTCATTTAGAAAATCAACAAAAATTTCCACACGTATTTAACAAAGGCAAAACGTGCATACCTATTAATTGACAGTTAATTATAACATAAAAACCTACAAAACATAACTATTTCTGGCAGATAAATAGACTATGTCAAATGGCTTCGTGAGAACTAAGGACTTTGATTCAATCATCCTACAATAATTTTTATCATTGGGAATAGGCTTGTCGCCGGTTAATTCCGATTACCGCTTAAGATACCTTGTACCCTCAACATTTTAAAAAAATCTCCTTTACGCCATTCTCAAGAATGGTATTCAAATGTAGCCCATCCAAAAACTGCATATTAATAATTTTACAAAGTGCCACAGCATTTTAAAATCTCACGTCTCTCATGACTTGTTAGAAATTCCTCATTTCAGATTTTTCTCAGAGAATTGGCAACTATGTTTGCAATAAATCCGAAGGAAATCCCAGTGAACATTTCCAGTAATAACTGCTGATTCTTTGTTTACATTTTGAGCAAACTGACATTTCTAAAATCAGTTTCGTGGAAGACGCAAGTGTCAAGTGTTCGGTGTTGTGACGTGAAGAGTGTGGTCGCGTTTGTGACGTGTGTTGCGGACGAGATTATTACAGTATTTGATGGAAATTCATAAAATTAGTGAAAGCATGTATAATGAAATAAGAACCATTAATAATCTGCTTAGAAATTGCACTGAGTGACTTCTTCAAAGTGGTGTTTAAGATAAAGCAAAAAGTGTTGCGCACTGTTATTCCAAAAACGATAAAGAGAGCAAAAGAATGGAAAGGAATCTCTGTTAATGGGTGTCACAACTCTTTTGGCACCTCTGTTAACCGTTAAATGATAAAATTATGGATTAACAGAAAAAGATGGTTGTATTAACAAAAACGATAATGGATAAATTCACACTCGTGAAATAAAAGTTATGGGAAGTAAAAGCTGAATGTAAAAGTTATATTATACGAAAAGAAATTAAAATACTCATTAATATCGTATTATTTGATGTGTTATTTAACAATTACTCAAATATTTATTTTTGTAACAAATGTAATTTTTTTAAATTGCTCTCTTCTATTAGAAAGTAATTTCAGCTGTACGCAGTACCGACAGAGTCTCGTATATCAATTTGATTTTGCGAAAACGAAACACAGCGGTTTTTAATCAAGACTAAAAGAGTCAACCTGCTACTGGAGAAATTCGGGAATTCATGCAGCCAAACGCAATAATCTATCCCCAAAATTTGCCACATTTTTAAAAGCAAAATTAAAGTAAAGAAACGGCGAAATCTGCAGCTATCCTTTATATCTACAAAAAATTATTTCTAAAGACCTTTGGAAGCAATATAATTCTTTTTGCCCAAGTAATGCAAAGCCAAACCTATTCAATATGCAAGCCCTGAGCGCTACCACAACCTTGACATTGCATACTGTCGCATCGACCGATCGATTGGAACGAAGTCGATTTCAGCCCAACTCCATTCCTCGTCTGAAGCACAGCAGCAACAAGAGCAGGACCGGCATTAGCAACAGAGAAGTTCACACCAGCTCTTCATATCTTAAGTGTCAATCATTGGATGCCGGCGAAGAGAAACAGCCTGGCATTGACAACAACAACAGTTACAGTTCACTCTCAAAAGTGGAAGATGCAGTTCTGCTGGGACGCTCTCAGTCCGAGCCAACAACAATGACGGCATCGTTGTTGCACAAAAGCAGCAGTTGCAATGCCATGCTTAAACCAAAATCCACCGTCATCACACAGGATGGCAAAAATGGACGCATCAACACCAACTCGGCGGACAATGAAAAAGATTTTAGCATCTCCCTAAACACGGAGAAAGCAGGCGCAGTTCATGAACTTGACTTTAGTGAACAAGACGCTTTCCTGCTCGATGACAGTGGTACTTCTTCCAGTTCTCGTCGCGCAGCCAGTAATTCAACTAGCCGCCGCTCGTCTTTGAAATCAAACTCGATATCCATCTGCTATCGAATACATGGATTCATCAACCGTAACTGGCACCTCAGCTACTTGGTACCATTCTCGATACTCCTGGCCCTGCTCTTTGTAGCCTATTTGACACGCGGTTATGCGACGCAGCTGCTGTACTGGATCGAGACGCAGGATCCTTGGATGATGTTCGCCGTCTTCGTGGTCCTCTTCATAATTGTGAGCTTTCCGGTGGCAGTTGGTTACTTTGTGCTGATGATAACTAGCGGTTATCTATTTGGTTGCATTAAAGGCCTTCTGACTGTGATGCTGGGTGCTAATTTAGGCATCGCCATCGCTCATGTAACGATACGCAGTGTGCGACATCGCATACCGATGCATAAGTAAGTAAACGTATCAATAGTTTTTTTTTGCATTAAGCAGGAACATGAAATGCACATTCTACTTGCTATAAATGACTCCTGCAACAATTACTTTTTAATATACCTTTACTAATATTAATATACACCCGCCTGGTAAACACTTGAACTTGATTTCGGTGAATCACCTCATTCATGTTCATGTTATTCTTATCGCGAAAGTGAACTGGAACTGATGTGTTTGCTAAAGCAAAAGAAAATAAGTTGTTGATATTGAAAACAATAATTGTCTGCGGCCTTGTGAATCGTGTAGTTACGTCGCTTAATGAAAGCTAATTGAATTATTTAAACTATTGTAGACAATTATATATAGACTAGACACGTACAGACAAATTTAAGATTACAATCGCACTGAAACTTGTAATATCTTGATGGAACATTTAAAACATTCATCATTTTATATAATATAAACAGGAACTCATCCCCTGGATACGCTCCTGTTTATATTATATAAAAAGATACAATTAAAGACTGCTGCACTTTATTCGAACCCGTTTCCTTCTGAAGTCATTTTTAAATTGATTTCAATGCAGTTAGGAAGTTTCTATTTTTTCCTTGCTATATACCAAATTTAGTCAGCAACTAAGTTGATTACCGTCAATTATTTTCTGTTTATGGTCACCCTTGGATGGTTCCATTTATAAACTTTACAATCTAAAACAGTTCAGGCTAAATACACGGCTAATATAATTTTGCGTGGATGGCTTTTATCTAGTATTTTTAAAAGCATTATATTATCCATCCACAGTATTTGTGTGGTTTTCTACCTTCTGAATTATTTCAGGGTTGACATTTCACTACTTATGAAAGAAAGTTTGTTAAATAATTTCCTGTTATTATTATATATAATTTCACAATTAATTTTAAAATTTGAGTGTAACTAAACCCTCCACAGTTTAAAACATAGTCTTCCAAGTTTCTATTTCAAACGGAGTGTAGACTTCAACCTGGCTAAAGTCAGGCTGAAGTCTTTTAATTAATTTTTCTTTAATTATGGGTTACATTCAATATATTTTCTCAAATCAATTCAATTTGCTGATTTACATTACGTTTATATGTGTGTATATATGCATTTGTCGATGTTTTTATCGTCTCCCATATTCGTTTGTTTATTTAGTTTTGTCTGTGAATTTAATTTTCAGATTAATTAAGAGCGAAACTGGGCGAGCAATTCTGCGCGTGATTTCTGGACCGCGAGCATTCCGAGTGGTGTTATTTACACGCCTGACGCCAATTCCATTCGGCATACAGAATGTTATATTTGGTGTAAGTATATCTCTAATTTCTTTTTCTAGGTAAAATATTTCTTTTTATCTTATTCATTTTACATATTTAAAATTCACACGACGTATTTGGAATTCAAAAAAATACTATTAAAAATTTACTTTTTTATATTTCTTTTAGATTTGTGTGTATATTTTTATTGTTCTCTTCCTTGCAAGATTTGTTTATTTAGTTGGTGTCGCCTTTTATAATTTTTTTCTTCTTTCTTTAAACATAAATGAATGTAGACTTCATTTGCATGAAGTCTTCATGTTTGGAATTTTTAATTATAAGCAACAAAATCCATTTATGTCCCTATTCTCATGCTGTCTTTTACCATTTCAATATTATTTAAATTTATCGCTTATATTTGTATGTATTCGTGTTTTATTTTCTTTATTTTTTCTGTAAATTTGCTGCATATGTAGAAATTTTAAATTTGTTCTTCCTTCCCTTTATTGCGTAGGTCAGTTCGATTAAGCCTCGCATTTACCACACGGCTACATTTCTTGGCCTCCTGCCTGCTCAAACAATCAACGTTTATTTAGGTTCGACGCTACGATCCATGCACGAGGTGCTCAACAATCATGGAACCGCGCTGACCGGCTACATAAGTTTTGGGGTCGAGGTAAGAGGGTGGGATTAAGCTGATAACTTGGGTGTGGGAGCGAAACTAGAGGGGTTTTAATTAAATTTTATATAATCGGTCGGTCGGACGTTGGATCGTTTTTAAATGCGAAGAAAGCAATGATTGAAACATATTGAAGATAAACTAATGAGATGCTTATCGTAGACGCAAACCACCGTAGCATGTTTAGCCTGAAAGTATGCAATGAAAAATTGCTCTGATGTTATTTTTAAACTAAAAAAGCAAAAATAGTTTTGTCTAGAATTTTCATTGAAAGTTGTTTAAAATTGTTTATTCACTAAACTTTGTTTCTCCATTTCTCACAGGCCATTTGTGGCATCGCGTTAATGTTCTGGGTGGTGCAGAAGGCTCGTAAAGAACTTTCAGAAACGTTGCTCTCCGATATTAGCAACGATGGTAAACTGATAAATATGCAAGTGTAGTTGTGGGAACACTGTCAAGAGGAGAGAGCAGTGAGAGAGCAAAGCATTTGCTGATTGCAGTACGAAGCGGTGAAATTTCTTCCACAAAATATAGTTTTAATTAACCAACCCGCCTCCACTTTATCTGCTTCCAAAAATTCTCCAACAACCACCTGCAGCGCTTTGCCGCTAATTTTAAAATGTGCAAAATTAAGTATTTTTAAATATATAATGAGTATATTTTTATTTTCGTTACCTTAATTTTGAAATATACTTAAATAAAAGTAAGTTATAAATAAGTTGAGCATTTCAAAAACTTAAATTCTAAAAAGAAAATTATGTTACATTTAATAATAAATTATTTTTAAGTGGTATAAAAGTATTACAGGAATTATTGCTGTATGTTCAAGAAATGTTTTTTTTTCCAACTGCGAAACAACTTTTACACTATTTTTCTTCTAATAAATATTTTTAACTTAAAAACGCTGTGCCTAAAAAACTCTTTATAATTGTAGTTAGAGAACAAGAATGTAAAAATTTTTAGCCATCTCTCTATTGTGTAATTTAATGGTAGAAAATAAAATTATCTGTAAAGGTTTTGTACATTTTTATTGTTAGTTACAATGCGACGTCTCTAGTATTGGATACTCGTACTAGTCGGAAATAATGAAGTAACAATTACAATAAAAACGGGAAATAATGGTAAGAACGACCATTCCTATGACTTTTCTTATCAAGAAATTTTACGTTTACAAAATCGAGGCCAATGTTGAAATACACTGAAAAAAACTACACTGAATGACAGTGCTGAAGGTGAGGAAAAGGTTTCGCACCATGGCACAGGGAAAATTTTTGTTAGAGCAATTGAATGGGCAGAGCAAATTGAAGCGTCTCAAGATGAAAAGATTTATGTAGAAAATAAGATTGAGTATATATTAACTTCATACACTACCTTCCATACGATTATTTTTTTTTTGCATGTGCAAAAATCTACTATTTAAAATTAATTACTAGTTTTAAAACCAAAATGTGGATTTCAGTTCAAGAAATATAAAGAATCGCAGGATGATATCCACAACTTTATATATCCGGACTAGAGAGGCTGTATAATTTGTTCTTAATTTAAAAGTGTAATACATCTTACTAATTTTGCGCTAAGGATTTTAATTTCACAGTGTTGTCAATATTATTGTTATATATTAATAAACTATATATTTTATTGTATATTAATTATTGCCTAATTGTGGATTAATGTACTGAAAAAGAGTTGTAATCTAGAAATTTAATTTAAAACAAATTAATTACTTGTTTAAAACTAATTCCCACATTTAAAGTTTTTATTTATATTTCGCCGCCAACTGCGTTCCTTTTTATTGTAGAATTTATGAAATGTTGTCTCCATGATTGTCAGCGCAAAGTCTACATCGTTCAAGTTTACACACAGTGGCGGCTTTACGCAGATCACCTAAACAATAATATTAAAATAAGTAATTTTTTAAATATATGTTTATACCGCCTAACATAAAAACAAATAAATTTAAAAACATTTTTTTTACTTTAGCATTAACATTTATTTCGAAATTATTCGGTTACCCTGCTCAATGTTTTGCTGTAATTAAAATTATCGTATTTATTTACATGTACCCCTAAAATTTAATAGATTTATGAAAAAATTAATAATAAAATGAATAAATGTCAGTACTTATTTTTTCTTAAATGCAGTTCTGAGGTAGAATTGAAAATCAACATTTGTTCACAAATTAAACTTATAAATAATTAATATAAAATTATAATATTAAACAGATCATTGCAAAGATGAAATAAATAATTCCAAAATAACATTCAATATTTTCAGGGATCTTCTCTCAAAAGTGGCCAATTTTTTATTATTTTATTTTTTTGTAATATTTACTTTTCAATTGTAGAAATTTTTTCATAAATCGCTTTCTCTGATAAAAAGTTTTTATCAAGTTTTCACAAATTTTTAATATTTGCGTCAATATCTTTTTTCTCAGTTAGTTATTTTGTTAATTTTCTCGTTATAATTTTCTCCATTCTTGTAAATTTTCGTGAACTTCGGTCTTATAAACTTTTTGCCAATTTCCGTAATTTTTCAAGCTCTAAATTTTACGTTCGCTGCTCTAAAACGCCCCATATGGAGCGCGATAAAACGTCCACGGCAAATTTAACGTCGGATTTCGTAATGCACATGGGGGGCTTTATACGCAATACCTGAAAGACAATGAGATAGAGTGTGTAGGAGGGAAGAGTGATAGAATGTGTAGCTTGCATTGTAGCAGTCGAATCGGGGGAAATCAGGATGAAAAAAATTCTTGAGGCTTTTCTCACCGCACCCGAAACCCAAATGCGAACATTTAATTTTTTCCTTTCTGTGACATCAAAATAGCTTCAAACTTACATTTCCGTTTTGTCCGCCGCGCCCGAAGAGCACTCCCATATCCTTACAGGCTTCCCAAATTTCTAGTACGTGTGGCATCGCCAAAGGAGCCTTCGTCTCACGATCCGCCACCAGTTCAACACCAATCATCAGTCCCTTGCCACGTACATCGCCTATGATATCGTAACGCTCACGTAACTGTGCCAAACGCTGGAGGAAGTATGTTCCCACTTCTAGAGAGCTCTGTTGCAGGTTCTCCTGTTCGATGACATCCAGAACAGCGATGCCTACGGAGCTAGCCATGGGGTTGCCGCCATAGGTGTTGAAATGCAAAGCCATACCAAGCGATTCGGCAATTTTGGGCGTAGTAACCACCGCAGCCAATGGGAAACCATTGCCGATACCTAGAAATGTTAAGCAGAAAATGACTCTCCGTGAATATAAATGCCGCTCCATACGCACCCTTTGCCATCGTTACTATATCCGGCACAATATCGTGCCCCTCGAATCCCCAGAAGTGTTCGCCCGTTCGGCCGAAGCCAGTTTGCACCTCGTCGGATACAAAAAGACCGCCATTAGCGCGTACCAGGTCGGCAGCTCGTCGTATATAGCCTTTCGTAAACTGAATGGTGCCGCCCACACCTTGAATGGATTCAGCAAACATAGCTGCCACTTTGCCGCGTGGCAGTGAATACTTAAAGATTTGTTCCAGCTCGTTATAGTAGTGTGCAGTTGCCGCACATCCATTAGAGGCGCAGTTTCCCGGTTCCAAACAAGCGCATTCACGATCTTTCACCTGCACGGGAGAATCACGACATGCCGCACCGCCCCAGATGCCCTGATAAGGATCGGGCAGCATGGCATGTATTATGCCGCTATTGACTCCCGGCAAAGGGTAACGCCATGCCGATTGTGCTGTAAGCCCCATCGTACTATTCGACATTCCATGATAGCAATTACGCAGCGTGATTATATCTTGGTTGCCTGTATGTAGACGTGCCATCAGCATAGCAAGATCGTTGGCTTCAGAGCCAGAGTTGACAAAGCAGACCGTTTTTAATTCGCCGGGCAATTTGGCAGTGAGACGCTCTGCGTATTCGTGGATTTTGGGATGCATATAAATATTTGTGGTGTGCCAGAGGGTCTTGATCTGATCCTCAAGTGCTTTTGTTACCACGCTGAAAGCCGTAAAGGAAGAGAAAAATGGAAATGGAATGCTTTTAAGTACTACTGTGTAATAAGGTGTCGTAAAGCCTATCGGTTCAGCTTTCTTCAGCTTTCTAAATGATAGAAATCGTAACTTCTAAAGGGTTCGACGAACAATTTTTGTTCAATTGACGATTACTGGCTTAGATAATCCTTCTTATTAAAACGCCTTCATTATAGAATTCCTTACTATATCAAGTTACTTTTTAAGCTGATCGTTTTTTAATGATCGCGTATTTTAATCATTATATGTTTTCAATAATATAATTATGAATGTCAGAAAGTCAACACTGATAACGACATTCTCCTCACGAGACTGTTATTTGATTACTCGATCGTCATTCGTTATAACGTTGAAATTTAATAAAAATCAGTTTTATCCTTTCAGTGCATGTAAAACTTCCCACTAATAGCGGAAGCGATCCGAATTACAAATGATCAAAATGCTAACTTTTATTTACTGATATAAATTAAGTCAAATTATATTTTTATCTCTATAGAGATCGTGGAATTCTCATCACAAAAAAGATTATAGAACTACTTAAAATATAAATTAGTAAAGTCCACAGCTATTTCTCTTACGGATGACAATGGCCCACAGATACCGTAACAATGCCACCAAACATATCCAGATACCGTCGTCCTGTATGATCGAACAACCACTGCATGTGACCGCTGTGTATGAGTAGCGGCTTCTTGAAATGCGACAGAATGTTGGGTGTTAGGTGTGTCTTTCGCAATTGCTGTATTCGTTCATAACTGGGTCCGGTATATTTTGGTGGCTGAAAGTCGCATTCGGGCATCTCGTTCTGCATGATTGGCATTTCAGCGGTGGAAACGCGAAAATGCAAGGGCGTTGATGAGGACCAACGTTGCGTGCAGCGGCGGCCAGAGGGGTAAATGTTGGTACATCCTAAAATGATTGGTTATACTATAGATTGATTTAAAATTACATAAATAAGTTTCAAAGGTAGAAAGATCAATGAAAGCCAAACACAAAATGGAAAATATTCTTTCCTTCCATCGTACGTGTTTCACTTCCTTAATTGCTTTTAATTGAATTCACTTGAATGTATGCAAAAATTGTGCAAATTCTCTGGCATAAAAATTTATTTGCATACGCCAAACACGTGACTTTGTAACGTGCGGCATATGGAGAGCTTTTCGCCTCAGCTGTTGTTGTTATTTTGTATTTTCCATCGCCTTTAATCAGTTAAAATTACAATACGAAGGCCTTTGAATTCACATATTTCATAATAATTTAAAAATTCAAGACTCTGAAATATACAATGAAATAAACCACTGTTAAATTAATAGTTAACTTTGAAATAGAATTTTAAGATAAGAAGATTTTCGATCTTCGAAAAGTTTCATAAAAGTTTTAACTTTTCGAGTATAATAACCTTCGATGGGATTCCTAACATTCAACCTGAAAGTCTGACTTAGTCGAACTTTTTGCTCTTGAGTACGTTCACACCAAATAGAATGCATATTCATAATGAATTGAAATGTACGATAACATGAATTAACATATTGTTATTGTTGACTTCTTATTGTCGTCAAAACTGCATGCAAGAAATTAAAAATTTCAAAAAAGAAAAGTGAGAGTAAATGAATTGTAAGTTTTTTGAAATCTTAATTCTTTGTAAAATATGACGCCTTCCTTAATCGATAGTGAGTACAATTACTTTGTTTTTAAGTTGCAAATTAATTAAAGCACATTAAGGGCGATAAATTGTGAAAACTACTTTGAGAAATGTTGAACTTGACATTTGCATTCTTCCATTGAGCTCATAATAAAAATGCACGACACTCATGCAAGTAAGGAGTGCGATAATGCGATGTGTTCAACATGTTTTTTTATTGGAGCAACAAATTGACTGCGCAAATCTGTGACAAAATGCGAGTATATTCAGTGCATTATGTGTTTAATGACAATATTTTTATTAAGCGCGTAGAGAGCAACGAGTTTTACAATAATTTTTACCGATCGTGATAAAGACAGAATTTATATTTTTACAGCTCCAAATAAGAACAACTTTCGAAATATAAATATTTTCAGTTATGTATATTAATTTTTCATTGCTTTCATTTTACATTTTATAATGTTATTTAAAACGATTTCTTAAAACTTTTCTTATATTTTAAGAAATGTTCAATTTAACTTGAACATTTCTTTACCAACAAACAGTTTTTTAAAATCTACGAATTCTCGCCTATGAAGGAATTGGAAACAGAAGAATTCCACAATAATTCAAATGTTTTAGCTAAACATACCAATTAATTTTTGACGTAACATTTTGCTTTTTAATGTTTTCTTTATTGTTCTTTTTTTTGTTAAAAAATGTCAAAATCAAAATGTCTTTTTTTGTTTTATTTCAAATCCTTTTTTTGTTTAAATCCAAAGCCAAGTTTAATTTAGTTTACATTTATTTTTTCAATTTCCATTCATACACACTTTCATTTTGAAAATTTTTAAATTACACGAAAAACTACTCGTCTCGACACCACCGACACCTACAACTCTTCGATTTCAATGCCGCTGCATTACTAGAATTTCAGCAGAAGCCGATCGCCGATCGTGCACAAAACCTCAACACATGAGAGAAAAGCGGGAAAACTCAAGCAATTCCACATTTAAATTAAGCCGCACTAAACCAATTCGCAGAAACAGCACAGCAGCCTTCCCTTTCAGAAACAAACCCAGTAGGAAAGTTAATAAGTTTTATTAGGTTAAATTTTTCGAAGGTTTTCTACAGTTGACCTACATTTTTATTTTAAACGAAGTTTATAATAAATTCTAGTTTTTTATAGATCTAAACTTAGAATAGGGTTGGAACAAATTAACTCAATAATGTCACCATACAATGAGAAAGTTAAAAGTAAAATTAATTTTAAGTTAATAAAGCAAATAAACGAAACTTCAGTTTCAAACTTTATTTTATTTATATCACAATGATAGAGGGAACTATTTTATTAAGAATTTGAATACATATCCAAGCAGTTACTCTTCCTTCCCTTATTGTAACTGGAAGGAATTATTCACAATATTATTTATTAAAAATCTGAAAAAACCCTAAATTAGTTTCCAGGAAAATTAAACATCTAGTATTAATTGCACGCTTTTAAACCAAACTCAAAAAGTATTTAATGCCGTAGCATGAGACGTTTTAGCCTACGCTTAACTACCTACAACATCAACAAGGCTTGAACGTTGGCTAAAAATAGGGACAAGTTAAAACCTGTTGTACGCTTAAAAGTTATTTTTAGATCAGTAGCAGCAGCAGCAGGACCAGCGACATCACCAACATAACCAGTGCCAGCATAACCAGCGCCAGTCGTAGGTAGAGATTAAGAGCAGCCTAAAACTGGTGTAGCTGCGATTAAGAAGTCATTGCACACGCGCAACATACGATTGGCCCAGAGATTGGTGGAGGTGAAGAAGATATGGACACGAAACTGGATAGAGGATTTCAGGTAATTACTTGTATGATCACTGAAAAAAATTTACAAAAAACCCCATATGAGCAATTGCAACAATATATTTAAATGGAGACTGACATTCAGAGGAAGAGAGAAACATAGATAGAGATAATAGGCCGAAACATATAGGCCATGCCAGAGACATTTAGGCCGAGACAGAGAAACAGACAGTACTTTATATTGGGATATAGATAGTGAAAGTAGTTTAGATAGATAGATAAAATTAATGATATAGATAGAGCTACAGACGAAGAAACGGAGATAAAGATTGAGGTGGCGATACAGACATGAATATAGTGGAGGTGATGGAGATAAATATGTACATACAGATAGAAACAGAAATAGGAATGAAGATTTGCGGAGATGGAAATAGAGAAATGGATAGAAAGAGAAGAAACAGCGGTAGAGATATAAATAGATGTAGATACACAGATAGAGAGAGATAGGAGGATAATAGAGGTAGAGAGAGAGAGAGAGAGGGAGAGAGAGAGAAGGATGATAGAGATGGAGAGAAGGAAGAAGATAGACGTGGACACTGAGAAACAGATAGAGACAGATATGTGGATAGAGATAGATAGATTCAGGGATGAAATGGAAATTGGTATTGCGATGGAAATAGATGCAAATAGCAACAGAATGGACTTTAATAAAGTTACAAATCTCAGTCAAACATTCATAAAATATGTAAATAAACGCAATCAATTTGCAATTTTAGTGTAATGTTCTTTATTGAATGTTGAATTCATAATTTTCTTGTGAAACCAATTGAATTTTAAACGTTTTAAAAATTTTACGTATATTACAGTAATACCTATGAAGGAATTAGAATTAAGCTGTAAATTAGTGATGCACTGATATTTTCTCCATTTGTACGTCCTCACCAAGTCTAAATAATGTAAATTTTGAAATTAAATATGGAAAAATTAATTTTAAGTACGCATTTTACAATGAATAATTTTTCCAAATTAACATATAATAAAAGTGTTTAACAAATATTTCATTAAAAATAAGGAAAAATATTTAAACATTTGAAAATCAGTAAAATTTTGAAAATTTGAAAACTTGCGAATCAATTAAAGCAATAAATAAACACTTAAAATCAAAGTAATCATAAGATAAAAAATTAAATTTGTTAATAAAAATTTAAAGAAATTGAGTGAAACCCAAGGGAAGTGTTTACACAATTTGAAATTATCTCAACATAGTTTTAATGCCAACTCAACTTTAATCCACAAAAATGTTGTTCAAGAATGCATTACAATATTAATTTATATATCAAATCCTATTTGCTCAAATAACTAAAAAGGATCTTAATTACTTATTTGAGAATATGTTACAACATAAATGTAATTGTGTTTGTTATGAGTAGTTTTTAATGTTCAATTCAAGGATGCACTTTTTCGAGTAGGTATTTTCATAAATGTAAATTCATAAACCGCATGGTCTACAAACATTTAGTAAGATTTGAATGCAAAGTACGAGTATTGCAGTAGTGATTAAAATCATCAACTTAAAAAGCAGTTACAAGTTTTCTAAAGCAAACAGTGAAATCATATCTAGTTATCATTTCATTTAGCTAATGATATTATATTTATTTCACCATATAATGGAAGAATCATTCTTTATATTTGGAAATTGAAAACATGAACTCATCATTCGCCAAAACATTAAAAATACTGAATCCTGCATATATAATTAACTAAAATTGGACGTTAAAAGTAGACATATTTTATAAGGTATTGAGAGCATTTTCTTACATTGAGTTAATTTCCAATTAAAAACTAATAAAAGCCAGAAATTCTTTTTAATTCATAAACTTCTAAAAGACTGAAATTATAAATTTATCGCAACAGACATTTTAAAATATAAATTTACATTAGTAAATTTAATCTTAATGAACTAGTTTTCAATAACAACTTCAATAATAAGTACAAATAAGTTAAAAAAATCAAATAACAAACAAAAATCTAAATTATATAACAAAAAATTTAAGAAACAAGAAAAATAAACTCAAAATCACTTATAAATATTTTGCGAACATTTAAAGCAAAAACCGTGAATCACTGCGTTTGTGTTCGTGTGTATTTTCTCCAATCAAAATAACACCATAATTTAAATATCTATATTTAAAGAATTTAATTAATAAACCTATCGATTTTGCCTGGAATCGACAATTCTCAGTAAAAACTGGTTGTTTCCAGGATTCTAATTACTACTCTGAGCCACCACCAGGAGTTTCTTTGAAATCATCAGATTCGTCAGGAAAATTAGAAAACAAGTCTGGGCTGCCACCGTATTCCAGACGAAGGTCCGCCTTTTCAATATCGGTTGCCATCTGGCGTAAGTTGTCCACACCAGATAGAAGTTTCCTGAAAAAAATCCAAAAAACCATTTTGTCCAAATCGAAATTCAAGGCAATGATTCAGAAGTTTTTCCAAACCTCAGATTGTTTTCTGCATTTGATGCTGCTCTTCGTAAATCTCTCGATATCTGTTGTGATCTGGACGGACGGATTTTGTTACCCAAAGCACCACTCCCACCACCAACAGCGCCAGAAACACTGCCAGCCGCTGCACTCATTCCGATGGTGCACTGACGATCACAGTTCTTGTTCTTGCTGCAGCCACCCACAGCACCCCCTTCCCGGAGGGATTCATTCTCACGCCGCAAAGAGATCACTTCACTCTACGGAAATATTAAATTACGTTCCGTATTATTTATAACAAATTGATAATTAAACTAAATAAAGTCGATAGTTAAAATTAAACAAACTAATAAATTCAGCACACTTACAGTTAGGTCTTTAATTTGCTGTTTTAGACTTCGGACATGTGCGCGCGATAATGATTGCCGACGCTTGGCATGCTCCAAATCTTCCTCTATCTGTGCTAAGGTGCTTTGGTTAAACTCTACTGCATCGCGCCGCTGCAACTCCAATAGCTGCCGCTCGTATTCATTAGCGCGACGCGTTTGTTCAGCCAACGCACTACGTGTGTCATTCAATTCACTCCTCTGCCGTTCGTTCTCGACACGCAAGTTGTTTAGTTGCTGCTTCAGGGCAGTTTCTTCAGGCGAGTTCATGGAATTCGAAGGCAAACCGGCAGCCACATCGGCCAGTCGCTGAGATGAATGTATGATTGGACCATCCGAGAGGAAATCAGGCAAACGTTGACTGGACGTCTGCTCTGTGCCAGCATCTGCGGCCGAACTGGCCATGTCAAGAGATGCCGACGACTCTACGCTAACGCCAGCAGCTGCAGCAGCTCCAGCTCCAGCTGCTCCAACCGCTCCGTCTGCTAGCAAATCGTGAATGAAATCACAGATCGGGGAGTTGGGCGGAGAATTTAGATGCATCTCACTAGCGTACCAAGAATCCATCCAGTGATCCTGCACAAAGTCAGGCAGACCAGCAGCAGCGGCCGAAGCAGGAAGCTCACCTGCCATGCTCCGGTTGGGTGGTGCGTCTGTTGACAGCTCGCCCGGAAAGCGGTGTGCTTCAAGGATGCGTTGTTTAGTGGAGGAGGGTGCAAACGACAAACGGTTTGGGCGTTCATCTAGTACGAAGCACTTTCCATAGTTGTAGCTGGACTTATCACAGTTCATGTTGCCGGCATTGCTGACAAAAGGATGTGAACGAAATCTATCCGAGCTGTTGGAATTGCTTATAGCGCCCGCCTCCTCTTCAACGCTTGCAGCCGCAGCAGAACCTGCTAGACTCGCCTGCGAGTCAAATGATGAAAAGCGTGGCGAGCGTTTCATTTTCGTAGAGGATCCAACGGTTTCTTTCGATGCTGCACCGGCTACATTTAGATTGCCGGACATCATCGAGCTGTTCGTTCCCGATGCTGAAAAAGATGAAGATTGCGGCACTTTAGGACGCGCTCCGGTTGATGTTTGCAGCGAGCAGGATGCCGTGTTGATAGTGGTTATTGCGCTTTGTTGAGTTGCGGGCACGTCAAGGGATGTCACGGTGCTAGAGGGAGCACAGTGCAGAGAGCTGGCATCACCACTGAGAAAACGTTTAAAGGAAAACGTATTCTGAGTGTGAGATTGCGTTGCGTTCAAGTTGGATGTTTTCGCATCGCTTAATCCTCCCGGTCCTTCTGTTGCTCTTATATTTTTGTAATCACCGATAATCGTACGAGGCGCACACTCACCAACACCCACTGGTACCGCTGAATCGCTTTTATCGGCGGACCGGTCATGTGAAATCCCGGATATGCACAAATCGGCAACAAGGTCGTTTAGCTTTAACGTTTGCTCCTTGGTGTCATCGCCAATTCTATTAGCCATGGCTTCATTATGTTTTTTTGAATGATACAGAGTGTTTGATTTCTCCCCTTCCTGCCGAATTCCCACAACGTCAGCAGACTCCAAATACCCAACGCTCTTCTCCGGCACACCAACATTTAGAGCTACCAGAGTTGTGGACGCCAGTTGGTTGCTTTGTTTGTTGTCACCGCAATCTTGTGATTGGGACTCGTCACTTTCTTTTGTCATTCTTAAGTGATTTACTGATTTCGTACTGTTTTGTGATGTTCGCTGTAGGGCTACCTTTGGAAGTGATTTTATCAATATTTTTTCAAATTTTTTGATATAGATCTTCTGGGTATATTTTTACAAGGTTCGAATTACAGAAACTAGTAATTAAAATAAATACTTCACAAATTTTGGTTCCACTTCAGATAAAGAAATATGCGCCGAATATTTTTAAAAGGGCTAGGTAGAGAAGTAATGATTTCCAAACGACGCCTATCTCTTATTTTAAATACGAATTACTTTGAATTAGGGCGTGAATGAATAATGAGATTCATATTTGAGGTTTTTAAATTTTCTGACTCGATCATGTAGTATTAAAAACGGCAACTGTACTTCTCTGCGTTTATTTTTTCATATTACACGAAAACGTCCAGTAAGATGTAAACGATTTCAGCCAACTGCACCCAAAGACCAAAATTATTACTTCACGCCGGCAACGAAATAATCAGCGTAATTCCCTCAAACTGTTTGGTAACAGAAATCTTTGACAGTCATAACATTCAGTATAAGACATCACTCATATTTAATACTGGTCAAACCAATAAAAACAGTTTTAGAAAAATAGGTTCCTTAAATCCTAAATTTGAGCTCAGAACTCAGCAGAACCTTACCGATCGCACAAACTATGTAGTCGACTTTCTCTCAGCAATCCCTAACCATTTTAGATAGAGAAAAATTTTTTTCAATATAACGTGAGAACTGTACTTAGTTTTTAACTAGCCGTCAAATAAACTCCTTTCAATTTTAGACTTTCCTTACAGTTAACTCGACGCGAGTTTTAAGTGCTTCTTTATTGTATATTCATTTTGTTCTTCCGTTTGTACCGCAGAGAAGGAGACGAAATAGATACAGAAAAGTATATATATTTTTGCTCAGTGTGACCTCCTGAATCGATTTAGCACTGTCAAATGATGAAACAGACTGTCTGTCTGTTTCTCCTTTGAAATCACGATTACAGTAGAACAAAAAGATATATCGCGATAAAATTTGGCACAAATATTCATTGTTTTGTAGGATTGAAATGGGTAAAATTAGTTAACAACCACTCCTATTTTACATACGGAATCTAAAGGCACCTTATATTAAAAATGGTATAAGGTGAATATCTCACAAACCGTGCGAGATATTAAGGCATAATTCTATTCCGGAATACATAGCACCATTGGTCCGTCCACTCATACAAAAGTTGTCAATATCTTATAAACGGTGCAAATATTAATACGTCATTTTAATCTTAAGTATCTCGAGACATAATCGAAATGTTTGCCAAAAATGGGCGTGATCCGCCCAAATTTTTATTATTTTTAGCTAATCGGGTGTATTTAGACTCGGGCATTTAGACTTAGGCCAGGCCGAAGATAACACTTTTACTTGTTTTTGTGTTTGTTTTATTATGAATCATAATTTTCCTTATATAGTTACAAATAAAATAAAAAACACAATTTTCTACTTGTATAAAATAAAATATTAATTTTAAAACATGTTACACATAACACATCCTCTATATAACGCCAAAATTTCAGTTATATTTTTTAATTCCTTTTATCGCTCTGTAGCCTTTTTTAAATATCTCATTTTAATTCTTTTTAGAAACAATTGCTGAAAAATGGCTTTTGATTTAACGATCACTATAATTTTAAAGCTGATATGGTATTTCAACCAGAAACGACGTATAGTGGTCGCTTTTAGCTCCTTACTTCAGGCACTTGAAATATTCGGCAAGCCATCTGTTTGTGAAGAACTAAAAGAACTACTATGTAAAACGGTTGCAAAGTACATATTTGCGTACTAATTTTAACACTTTTCTCTATAGAATGAGACGCATTTTCCATCAGTTGGTAAACATTTTGTGGCTCAGGGAAACTACTTTATTTAAAAAAAGATAAAATAAAACAAATGGCAATGATACTAGAGTTTAAAACAAAATTACGAAAGTACTTTCCAAGCATCATACTTGGTTCCATGGATTTTTCTCCCAAGAAACCTTTGCAGAACATGTTGCCAAAGCACGGACAAAACTTATAATCGGTCATTTCCGTCAATTCCTATGTAGAAATTTTAACAAAAGAAGAAGAAGAACACTTTGTGTCTGTCAAACTAGAAATAGATCCAACGAAGTCATTTGTCTTTTTATCTACGGACAATTGTTTTAAGATAAATAATTTTTTTGTGGTTTCCATTAAGAGCCTGTATATTTTTGACGGTTTATTTAGTGTTTAGTGTTTAGTGTTTGGGCTTGGAATTGTGCTTCAGGCATCACTGCTTTAGAGATAAAGTACTCTAAAAATACCGACCTCTAGAATAAAGTACCCTAAATAATACGAAAGTATGAAGTTTTGCAACCATGCGTACGCCATTTACAATCTAGAAATATTCGGCATCGAGCGGGAGTTCCGCCATTTCAGTCTGGAAAATTCTCGGAGGCGGAGGTGAATTTCACGGTTACGGACTGCGGCAGAAATAATAAGATGGAAAATTATTTCTGGCTTTGAAAAACCGCACTGTTCAGTTTCAGCAAAGAATTCGCTTTTTCAATTTGAAATTTTGCTTTTCACTTGATCAAATAAGGAATCTGGCAGTAAGTAATGCAAATACTAATCTTAAAAAGCATGCATGTTACACCGCCGGTGGATCATCTGCTCCCATTCCCACAACTGTTTTGCACTGCGCCCGGGTGCACTGCTGTGTTCACCAACAGCTCAAATTTGAAGATGCATCTGAAAAAGCATCATAAAATTACTCCAAGTGATACAGATCGTAATACAACTATAAAACTCTTCCACTGCCCAGTGTCTGCTTGCATTTACAATGTGTCTCGGGGGAAGGGCAAACATTTCAAGTGCCTTAAGTATCTACGGCAACACTTTCAGAAGGTGCATACAACGAAAAATTATGCATGCGGCCAGTGCGGCAAATTCTTTCGAACGCCCGGCTTGCTGAATTCGCACGTGCTACACGTTTGTGGCAAACAACTCAAATGCTTTCAATGTGAAATGCGATTCGATAACCGAGAGGCTTTACTGATGCATGGAAAACGCAAGAGACACGAGATTCATAGCAGCAACAAAGTAGCCATACCTGCCCTACCTAGAAAACGAGTACAGACAAGCAGTGAGCAGCATACGCACTCTGATGGTAAGAAAGCATGAAAATGGTGGCTTTTTAGTGGAAAATTTTTTTTTATATGCAACACCTGAACGGCTCTGGCTACACGATTCTTCATGACGCGTCTTGAAGCTAGCAGCTTGAAGAAATCGCGGCTACACGTATTTGATGCAAAAGGTGCTTATACGTGTGATACCTAAATATGTGTGAGTGAAATTTACGCTCGGCAAACTGCGTTGCAAAACCGGTTCTTGCGGGCAACTGTTAATTGTGTGCGTAAGAAGAACCGCTAATCTGAGAGAATTTGGGCTTCAAAAAATCTCTACAGTTGAATAATGTAGAGACTTCTCTCATCCCCTCTTTCCAAAAAAAAAACTTGAAGAATGAAGAAAAGATTCCTGTGGCCAGGCTGATTGGGCGCGCTTTTAGCCAGTAATCCACCGCTGTTTTTTCTGGATTCATTGGGCTTGGGGCTTAACTGTCGTCATAAGAAGTAGTGTAATGAAAATTCGCTGCATGCAGGATTCTGCACATGTATTTCGGACATAACGCAGAGGCAAAATAGATACAGAAAATATACTAATATATTTTTGTTTAATGTCAGAGCCTATTTATCTCAGTCAATATTGACGACTTTTGTATGAGTGGACGGGCGACTCCCTTATTTGGCAAATAGATTGATAGTTGACAAATACCTCGTGGTAAAATTAGGTCGTAACACCTTTACTGTTTAGGAGATATTGACAACTTTTGTGTGAGTGGGAGGACCATGCCTATTGCAAGAAAATTAATGGTGGCGCTATATGTTCCGGAATAAATTATGCCTCACTATCTCAGATGGTTTATGAGATATTCACCTTATAACATTTCTTAAAACGAGGTGCCTTTACATTCCGTAAGTAAAGTAGGCGTGGTTGTTAATCGACCATGCCTATTTTCAATCCCCAACTACTCTATATAAAGAATATTTGTGCCGAATTTCATTGCGGTACCCCTTTCGTTCTCCCGTAATCGTGATTTCAACAGACCGGCAAACGGATGGTCAGGGCTAAATCGATTGAGGAGGTGACGCTGAGGAAGAATATATATACTATTCTATATCAATTTCGTCTCTTCTGCATTACAAGCGGAATAACAAAGTGTATATTCCCTACTCCCTTCTGATGTAGGATAAAAAATGTGCCCAAAGTTTAATTTCATTCAGTATAAAAACTTTATTGGAGTTTATTTAGGATGTTTTATCATACTTCCATATTCAATTACAAAATAATAGCCAGTGACATGACATAGTTTCTGTCAAAATAGGCGTTTGCCAACCACTTATAATTCCTACATTCCGAGGGCATATATATACTCAATAACTACACAATAGTTAGAGTAAACATTACCAAAAGTTTTGGTATCCGGTAATATTAAGACGTTATTTTATTATTTCAACAGCATAATTAGTATTTATTTTGGCCTGGCTGAAGACCAGCTCCCGCACTAGTTTTAATTGACCACACTCCTTTTTACCTCTTTCACATCTTTACACTTAATCTCTTTTACTAGAAAAGCGTCTAAAGGAAGCTGTAAAAAAAACGGAGGACTCCTACACGCGCTTCGAGCATACCTCTGCTTCATTTGAGAACAACACCTCCGAAGCCCACTACAACAGCAACAATGCTGCCATTGATTTCGCTTCGCTGTTTTGTGATATCGAAACACAAACGGAACTTCCGTGTACTGCTGGAACATCCAGCAACGTTCCTCTGCCTCCTTTGCTAGAGAAGAACCTAAAAGAAGCTGTAACACAAACGGACGATACCTACGCGTGCTTCGAGCATACCTCTTCTTCATTTGAGAACAACACCTCCGAAGCCCACTACAACAGCAACAATGCTGCCATTGATTTCGCCTCGCTGTTTTGTGATATCGAAACACAAACGGAGCTTCCGTGTACTTCTGGAACATCCAGCAACGTTCCTCTACCTCCTTTGCTAGAGAAGAGCCTAAAAGAAGCTGTAACACAAACGGACGATACCTACGCGTGCTTCGAGCATACTTCTTCTTCATTTGAGAACAACACCTCCGAAGCTCACTACAACAGCAACAATGCTGCCATTGATTTCGCCTCGCTACTTTGTGACATTGAAACACAAACGGAACTTCCGTGTACTTCTGGAACATCCGGCGACGTTCCTCTACTGGATCAAGTGTTTTTAAACTCATCACACATGTATACACAAACCTGCGACGACTACCTCCGTGAATTGGGACTGGCAGATATACAAACTCAAACGAACTGGTCCTATCTGGAAAACGAACTACCAAGTGGAGCCATGACTGGTGTTCACCCTCACGGTCATGATGAGTTGTTTGTCTCCACGGAGACGCAAACTAGTTTCGCTCAGTGCCTATTGGAGGGTAGCAGCGAAAGTAATTTTAGCGGACTCTGCATCACTCAGCACACCCAGACTTGTGAATCTTTGCTGGAAGGCCTTTTCGGTGCACAGGATTCGGATTTTATTGGATCATTTCAGTCTACTTACACGCAAACATGATGGTACGATGACAAACCATTTGCGGTGCACACTGATGGGTCGAGGAGATGAATGTATATTATTAAATACGCTTGAAGTATAAGTGTAAGTGAGAGGTATATGGGGGTATCCAAACAACGGGGTAAGTATACGTATGCTTAAAAATTATTTTTACATCACAGAAAAACCTAGACGCACTTTTTGTACAAATTTTGAATTTATAAAATTTCAAAAATTTGGGGATGTACAGTTGAATCTACTGTTATGCAAACCAAGGGCTGATCAAGAATTATTGGCAGCGATTACACCAAACTTAATAGTTCGTCAAAAAAGTCAAACTTTGGTCTTCGTAACTATGTTATTTGAAGAAATTTCTAAGTTTGGCCAAACGCTCAATTAAATGTTCAGAGAAATTTAATATTAAATTATGGAAAAAAATTCGCAAGAATACGAGAATTTGATTTGTGAGGACTTTTTCAGAGGATTAAGAAATAGTTTTAGAGCGCGGCAGGTTATTTTCTTAATTCATAAAAAAAAAGATTAATACAAAGTGGAGCACTAAAAAGTTTGTCTGCTCTTAATGCAAAATTAAAGTGCTAATGTGGAACAAAGCAAAAGCCCATGGGGAAAACGAAGCTAATTTACTAGTCCTCTCTTCAACATTAGGAGGACTATATTAGTAATTATAAGTAGTGAATACTTGCAATTTCAGTGTGGTTACATTACCCTGCCGACATTTATATATAAAAACCGATACCTGTAAAAACCAGATTTCTTATTTGTCCAGAAACAGTTGTTGCCAAAGACGCGTTATTACCTTAGATCAACCAAAGCCAGTAAAACAGTCGAATATCACCCTTTGTAGTTGAAGTAGTCAACAGCGAAGTAGTCAAACAGCATCTTCACCTTTTCGGCGGATTTCTATGTGGCACCCATCTGAAAGTAGTATTCTAGTTTTTGAGCTCTAATTAGTTTTGAGAAAGTATCTGTCCCAATTGCGGCCAAACATTGGGGTAACCCCAGTGCACTGAATCCGTTTACGTCTAACGTTTTCTGTTATTGTCTCCGCAGTAAAAGGAAATGAGGAAAGTAGATGGGGTGTAACGCTCTCCATATCTCCTGGCAGAATGACGCAACGATGACACAGACAGTGGATTTGCCAACGCCAAAAGTATTTGCAGTGCTTAGTAGTCACATTCGAAGTGGTTTTTGTTTGCATTTGTTGGGAAGGAACTTTTGCCAACACAGATCTACCCTCTACATTGTGAGACTTAAAATATCCCAAAACGCACTCTTATTACGTGAAGACCCCAAATGAGTAGTTTGTTTGAACATCGATTTTTTACTATTTCCGGAGCAAATAGTGGACTCAGCGCAGCACCTTGCTAAAAATCTAAAATCCATTTTAGATTTTTTGCATTAACATTCTGTTATTGTCTCCGCAGTAAAATGAAATGAGGGAAGTAGATGGGGTGTAACGCTCTCCATATCTCCTGGCAGAATGACGCAACGATGACACAGATAGTGGATTTGCCAACGCCAAAAGTATTTGCAATGCTGCGAAACTCAGCATCGATCCCAAAGGGATAGTGCAATGGCTACACGCTTCTCCAAGCTTATTGCATTATTCCGCTGCTGGTCCATGGTGATACGTCCAAATGTTGTAAGTATCCGCACAATTTATTGAAGGGTGTCCTGTTTATCTGGAAATTATTTTTGTAGAAGTCGTCATTGTTCCGTTGACAATCCATTTCCCAGAATGCACTCGACCTCTCGTGCGGTGGACAATACGACAATATTTCAATCTAAACATAAATAAAAACAGTGCAACTTACTAATTTCCATAATTTCCTATTTTGTTTAAAATTAGTCTTCGTTATTTCCAACATGAATCCATGAATTTCCACTTAAAAATTTAATATCCTAGTATAAAAGTGGTGCATCCTTTCATGTTGTACGAGAGCATTCTCGAGTTCTTTATATTTGACCACTTTATCCGGCATCGAAATATATATTTGCTCGCAAAACATTGATTTTAAATTTCGGTTTTAATTTTGGTTCAGCGATTTTCTTCCTGAATTCACTCGAATTCTTCTTGGCCTGTTGTCTTTTTCTGTACACTTCTAGATTAATCGGTTTTGGTCCCGCCGTAAGAGGCGTTGGTTTGTATTCCGGTATCGCACTTATACTTGTTTTGTGTTCTGGGATGTATTCATCCTCTAAGATCTTCTCCCAGTTGCTGAAAATTTCATTGATGTCATGTTTGTGTGACCTTTGAGCTCGTGGGATGGCTCGAAGGGTTGGGTTGGTCTCCGAGCTCGTGGTGATCCGGCTCGAAGGACCAAATGTTTCTTTTGATCTCCGAGCTCGGGAGGCAATTCGGCTCGATGGACCAAAGAGGGATGGGTAAAAAGGGGCGCAATATATGTATATATATTTAATAAATTGTAATTTTTCTTTTGTATGGTTTTTACTCACCAAGTTTCCTTGGAGTCGTAGTTGTTGGGTTAATCCTTTGGTTGGCTTCGGAGTA
Organism: Sicus ferrugineus; assembly: GCA_922984085.1. NCBI lineage: Eukaryota > Metazoa > Arthropoda > Insecta > Diptera > Conopidae > Sicus > Sicus ferrugineus. Next base: position 2,021,217 of record OV277350.1, on the reverse strand, counting down.
GGGTGGTGCTGACTTCGAAATTTGATGTCCCTTGCATGCTTCACAATTTTCCTCAAAAGTTTGGAGACACTCGAAATTGGCTAGTCTGGAAACACTTGTATTTGGCTTGTTTTGCACGTTTGGAAACACTTTTATTTTTCACGTCTGCCCTGGTTGAAGTCGCTGGTAGAAGAGAGCTTTTTCCAGGCCGAAACCACTGGTGCATTCGAGTGTACTAAATAATAGAGATGGGTTAAAGGAGAATTTCCCTATTTTCAAACAAAATTTAAGTACTTACTAAGCTCCATTTTTATTATGAGCTTAGCACTCGAATTATATAATATCTGGGTAAGAGCAGTTGCCAAGAACACTGCCTTCACCATCCAAAACAATAACGAAATAATAAACACCCTAAACTTAAAATGTTTAAGGATGCGACGGTTTCTTTTCAATCTTTCCTTAGATATACTATGCATAGCCAATCTTTCTTCCACTCTATTATCAGTTATGCCTCTAATAGCTTTAGGCATCAATGGACCAGCTTCATCTTTCGCCATAAGATGCTTCTCCTCAAGGTGATGGTTAAGCAACGGCATAGTAGTCAAACTTGTGGCTACTTTACTTACACCAGGCACTGGCATCCCAGTAAGTACTGAGGACGAATTCGACGGCGTATTTTTAACATGCGCAATTCCGCTGACATACGTTTAATTGCTCGGCACTAAATGGAAAGGAATGTGAGTAGGACTTACTTCATTCCAACGTCCATTCTCATGAACGTAATGTGTCTTAATTTTTTCATTTCTTATTATGAACTTAGCACTCGAATTATATAATATCTGGGTGAGAGCAGTTGCCAAGAACTCTGGTTGTTTTGCTCTAGATTTTAAGGTTTAAAAGTTTGAAAGTGAAAAAATCCTATTTCCCTAAGCATATGGTTGGCTTACTATATGGATTGAGGACAGTTTGTGTACTGTTTCTAACTCCTCTTGGGCAACAACCATATTTTCGAAGACTACTTAAAGGAATTACTTAAATACCTCACCTGCATGGCCTGTCAGTCTATCTTTCGTACGTGGCAACAAAAATCTGTCCTGTTGTACTTACAGGTCATTTCAACTACAACAGTCTCCCCACATTTCCAACGTAACTTTTAGTAAAATGTCTTCAACTAACTGTCTTCATACACTATTTTGCAAATATATAAAATACATAAAATAAAATAGGTTCGGCGGGGGTATGAGGAAAATGAAAAGGGAAAAATAATGAAAAATAATGACAAATTCATGAGATAAGCAATATTTGAAATAGGATAAAACAGTGGTGAATAAAAGAATGTAATATTTTGATGGTAGACACCTAAAAACAAACAAAACAAAATAAAAATTTGTTCAAAATATCTGCCATAATCATCCCAATAAACGTTTTTCGTCCCCTGCCAAAGGGACTCATCAGTTGGGATTTCTTTGAAGACGAAGGAGGAAAAAATCGAAATTCAATATACTTGGAACCATATTTTCAATATATTTCCTATAATGATGCGCTGTAAAAAGTGCATCAGAAGGGAGACAACTATTTCTTGAAAAATATAAGAGATAAAACTAAATACGTTTAAATACAGGTTAAGACTGTGAGATTTATCATTGTTATATATCATTTGGAGATGTTCAAGGACTTCCCAACACGTAGCAATGTAATTCCATATACACAAATTCCACTAATTGGCAGTCCTGCAAACGGATCGAAAGCCACGAGTTGGTATCCCTAAACATCACACCAAGATGGCGGAAAACAACAGAATATTTACTAAATTATCGGGAATTTAGAAATAAGCAGAAAACCAGACAAAATTGCTAAAATTTAAAAAGAAGACAAGGTAAAATACAATGACAAAAAACGATTTTCTTGACGCACTCGAAACAGAATATCTTCCGATAGACAGTCTTGAAATTTTGTCCACAATTCAGATGGATTCGATTGAAAACAGGTAGACAAAATGATTGCAAACAAAGCTCGAATTTGATAAGGATGAGCGACAACTGCTGCATCTGCAAGTGTTTGTTCCCAATGAATACCGTTTTCCAACAAATTGAGCAGTTGACACGCTTGTCGATATGTCGAACACAAAACTCCATTGACTGTCCTTAAATGTCGAAATGATGTTGGCCCACGAACGTTTATTAACACCAAACGTAAATAAAAGCACTCAGCATTATTTGGGTGAACAGTATAAATACTTGAACTTTAATATAAATTTTGCTTGCATGTGTACGTTGAAGGCAAAATGGTCATTTTCTCAAAATCATTAACATTACCATCATTATTTATAGCATCACGCAAATGGATATACTCCTCCGAACGTAATTTCTTCTGATTAAATCGTATGAAATGTAGTCGTTCACTTTCAATTTTGGCGTACATATCAACAACAAATTGATGGAAAAGTCTACGACAACGCAAAATATGGTTAATATCATTTTGGCGGACCATAAGACGATATGAATTCATTGCGCTAACTTTTTTATTTGATTCCGCTCCTAGAATGAAGAATTATTGGAAAAAGGATTAAAATTGAATTAAATTTAAATGCACTAACCGGTAGAAGGATTGATCTTTTTAATGTTAAAATGATAACCGTCTTCTCCTCGACAAAACAAGAATGGATACTGTAATCCATCATAGCAGCGATGAGTTTCAGATACTCGTTGCAGTTGCATATTTCTACGGCGCAGCACAATGTCACGTGAATTGAATTCATCGTCTACGATTACAATATCGACATCATTCTGGGCGCATTAAATCGTCTGACATGTTGCCCAGGAGGCGTTTTATCAGCTCGAATCACAATTGCATATTGCCGTGCAATGATTTACGTTTTCGTGGCTTCTTCTTTAACATTCCTGTCTCTTCCTTATATTCGTTTTTAGCATCGTCATCAATCTCGTTTTCGGAGCGTTTAGAAAAAAAATCATGTGAGGCGTTAACTTTGTGGTGAAGTAAGTTTGGCTCTCTGCAGTTGGTAGCGATCGGATCGCACTCATCGAAAGAAGCAAATCCAGCACTTTTATTCTGGAATTTGCAATTTTCATCAGGTAAAAGAAGAAGATGATATATATATATATATATATATATATATAGCACTCGTATTTTGCACTTTTGCACGGACAGTTTTTATAAAAATTCACCAGCCGACCTTAATAATTATAGCCGAAACACTAATTTAAATAGTAATTATGTGCAGGAACGCCAGTGTTCGAGAAGAATTATTGCCGCAGAAGTACCAAACACGTCCGTTCACACTGACATCACAAAAAAACCTTAATATACAGACCAAAAAACCTTAATATACGGACCAACAAATCTTAATATACAGACCAAGTATTTTCATGCAGTTGCATAAAAATTGCAGTTGCAATGAATAAGAAGACCTTTTAAAAATCATGTTAAGTGCTTATTTTAATAAATAACTAATACTAATTTAATTTAACATAAACTATCAGAATACGTTACATTGTTTTAAAATATTTATTTGAACACTTTCGAATTCACAAAAATGTCCACTGGAAGGTTTTATTAATTGTCACAATATTTTTATTGTTAGATTAAGGTCGGGTCCAGCGGCGATCGCTGGGATGGTGGAAGCCAATCGCCGTGGTGGAAGCCTGCAGCCTAGCTTACTCTCTTGCGAGAGGCGCATCTCCCGACCGGCAGGCTGACAGAGTAGAGAACCGCTGTCAACCAACCGGTCAAGGAGGGAGCGCTTTTAGCGAGCGGCAGTTGGCGTTAACATATTGCCCGTCTTGCAGGACTGCGTCTTGTAGGACGACAACTGGTGCTGAAGACTCGTGCTGGCGATACCTCTAATGCAGGAGCATGTGATGCCCCCCGCGGCATATGTGGCAGAGCGCAGCACTGCGACAGGCTTCCAGTTTGTGCGAGCACGCCAGTTAGGTGGAGCAGATGTGACGCGTTCACACAGTTAATAGCCCCTGGAGTCTGCCGCAAGAAGCGCGCTGGTAAACAAGTTTGGGGTTTGCAGTACGCCAAAATCGCATATTTTGCTTATTCACATATCCATTTTCTTTTTTTTAACGAAGGATGTGGAAAATCTGCACTCAGATACCCTCGAGGTACCGCACTCCAAGGTTATGTGGGACTGCTATCTTCAGCGACCGCACTAAAAACCACACCCCTACTCACGGTGGAACCCATCCGGGTTCACTCATAATTATATCGTCAATAAACACATCTTTTTCTGCGCACAACTTCAGGAAGGGTATTGCCCAAATTAGTCGTTGTTGGTAGTTAACTGGTAAAAGTTGTTGGGCCAATTGGACCTTGTATGGATGTGTAAATGCCGAGACAAAATCTGCTGAAGTGATGTTCTAGATGCACAGTTGTCCAACGCGTCTTCGCGTTGATGTTTCTTGATATTCTTCAACACTGTCTCATATACGATCAATGTTCACCTGGTTCTGCACTATTCTCGGTCTTCCTGTTCGTGGCAAGCCTGACACTGAACCTTGTTGTCGGAACCGTGCAATTAAACGAGTAATTGCGGTTTGGCTAGGTGCATTTCTGGTGTTGAAATAATTTCGATAGGCTCGTTGCGTCAGTAAAATTGAATGTCCATTGGAAAAGCAAATAAAAAAAAAACAAAAATAAAAAATAAAAAAACAAAAATAAAAAATAAAAAATAACAATAAAAAATATTAACAATAAAAAAAAAGTTATTCAACTTTTACACGCAGGCGTGACTTTTGGCCCACCCTGTATTATACAATACATAATACATAAAGTGTTACTGAATGTAAATGCTTGTTTTTGTCACATTTATTCAATATTTATAAGTAAAACTTACCTATTCATAAACAGGTGTCCGCTTTACAACACACAACCGACAATTTTAATTTATTCAGAGGTTGTGTGCGATGTTATTGCGATGTACAATACATCAGACTATAAAACACTGATTTAAATGTCTTATTATATTCTACTCAATAGAGAATATTTAAAATTTGGTGGGAACTAGAGTTTCCCACAGGGACGAAAGGGGTAAATCACGGTGATTGAAAATCACTACCTAAAATCACAGTGAGTGAAGAATCACTCGTACTGATCGGAAAGTCGATCTCTTCATTTTCACTTCAACTTAACTTGCAAGAAGATACGATTGTATCCTCTCTGCAGGATTAAGCAAGCGCGTTAATAATCCACATCCACAGCAGCACAATGAAATAAAAGTGGATACAGTGCTAACAAAGCCAACGGTTGGTAAGTTATTTGGTTTCAGCTCCTGCTACCACTTCCTCTTCAGGATCATCTTCAACCACGGCACCCTCCGCGGGCGCATTGCACGTGGAACTATTGTAGTAGTACTTTTGCAAACGGCGTAGCACCGACTGGTGCTGAAAATATAGCAAAATACTCCGATCGGAGTAAGTCCGACAGCACTGGTCATTGCTCTCAAAAAACTTTTCCACATAATGGCGCCCGACATCTGAAACCAGCCTGGTTGGAATCGTCGGGCGCAACAGATAGATTATTTGCTACATTAGGATTTCAGTTTTAATTGTTTTTGTTTTACCTATCTAATGATTTTACGTTAAATTTAATGGATATTGTACTTGGGGATATTAAATATAGTAATTCATAAAATAAATACTTTAAGCTATCATTGTAAACAAGCTAAAGGGACCGAATATTTTATTTGTTTTATTTCAGGGTGGCGCTGAATGACCGATATGGTTTGAATGTTTAATAACTTTTTTATTTAATGAATTATTATTATTATTTTATTGGTGTTATAAAGTATATTAATGGGGAATATTTTTGGCTTAAGAATGAAAAATTATATCCCGCAAGTGATGGCCTTTTTCGGCTTCGCGCATTCGTGCTCTTTCCAGTACATTTTGCATAACTTTTCGTAAAATTTCCGGTGTTATGGCTTGAATTTCATTGCGAATGTTTTCTTTTAGCTGTGGTATGGTGGCTGGCTTATTAATGTATACCCTTTTTTCAAATAACCACAAAGAAAACAGTGGCGCTGTCAAATCGGGTGAACGTGGGGGCCAATTGAAATAATGCGTTCGCCAAAGAGGTCCCGTAACAGAGCCATTGTGTCCATTGCTGTGTGGGCTGTGGCTCCATCTTGTTGGAACCACAACTGTGGATGGTTTTGTACAGCTGGCCTCAAAAAATTGTCCAGCACCGTTCGATATTCAGCACCATTAACCGTAACTGAGGCGCCATGTGCATTTTCAAAAAAATATGGACCAATAATCCTTTCAGACGATACACCGCACCAAACAGTACACTTAAGTGGGTGCAACTGTCGCTGATGAACTGTTATTGGATTCTCCGTAGCCCATATCCTGCAATTTTTCTTGTTTACGAAGCCATTCAATTGGAAATGGGCTTCATCGCTCATTATCAAATTGTTAATGAAATCGCGATTTTCTTCTGCTTTTTGTCGGAATGAAATGGCATAATCAAGGCGTTGTTGGTAGTCTATCGGCTTCAATTGTTGCACAAGCTGAACCTTATACGGGAACATGTGCAATGTGGCCCAAAATCCTCTGAACAGACCTCCGTGATAGCCCCAGTAGTGCCGAGCGTCTTCTTGTTGATGTTTGTGGACTGTCCTGCACACTATCCGCAACACTTTGGATATTTTCTTCCGTATGGACCGGACCGTACGTGGTCTCCCGGTACGTGGAAGGTGTCTTACTGTACCATGTTGTCGGAAATTTGCAACAAGACGGTTTATTGTTGATGATGAAGGTCCAGTACGCACATTAAAAAAACGACGATAAGCACGCTGCGTCAAAACAATTGACCGTTGATTTTCAAAATAAAATTCAACAATTGCTGATCGCTGTTCTGTTGTGTAGTATTCCATTTCAAATTCCCCAAGTGTTTTTCACAAAATTCTGAAATAAAAATAAAAAAAAATAAAAAATTTAAAAAGTTATTAAACATTCAAACCATATCGGTCATTAAGCGCCACCCTGTACATGTAATGTAAACAGCGGCGAATGGCTTTCTATCAAAAGCTTTATGCCAAAGCTTTAGACCAAGAAAAGCTCCGAAGGCACACTAACGGGCTCAGCCGGAAGCTTCGGCTTCTTGCTTGGTAGTGACTTTCAACTAATATCAAGGTAAGAACTCGTTCTCCCACATCCAAACCCAAATAACAATCCATTGACTTTCGTGGTTAAAAGCCGGGGCCACTATTCCCTGCTAATCCAGATCAATCCCAATTTCCACCGACTTGAGCATTGAATTTGCAGCCAAGCGACAGATGCGCTCGCGGTTCTTGTTACTCTTCTGTCGTTGACTCTTCTATTGGTTTCAAGAAAGTTCTAGAAGTTAGAACTGACCTTGATTTTTATGTGGTCACTGCTCTCAGTGTTTAGCTTTGTAAAGTTAATGTGTTTTATGTCTAGCTGTAAGTATGTACTTACCTGTCGTGCTCACCTTAGTTAGCATGAATAGGCAATAATGGTCATGAATTGAAACAAATTGCAATGCGGAATTGTAATACTTGTTACTCTTCTGTCGTTGACTCTTCTAGTGGTTTCAAGAAAGTTCTAGAAGTTATAACTGACCTTGATTTTTGTGTGGTCACTGCTCTCAGTTTTTAGCTTTGTAAAGTTGATGTGTTTTATGTCTAGCTGTAAGTATGTACTTACCTGTCGTGCTCACCTTAGTTAGCATGAATAGGCAATAATGGTCATGAATTGAGACAAATTGCAATGCGGAATTGTAATACTCGTATATATGTGACGAGTCTGTTTTCGAAATCATTAAGCTTTTCGTTTGAACCGGTCTCTCCTTACAGACGATTTTGACGATGAGGAGGAGGTAGGTGCGGCTTCACCGCTTCCTCGTTTACGCGTCTTTAATACGTTTACCAATGTCAATAATTTCTCAACGGGGGGTGCTTTCATATATGCTTTGAGTATTTATATATATATATGTTCACCCTCCGAACGATAAATCACCTTATATTACACTATTATTATATTATATCACTTTATATTACCACTTAGCTCAATCGTTCATTCTAGCACTTTGCGCGACTTTTGATCTACATCAGCTTGCCCTACCTGCGGCGCCATACAACAACTGTGAATATAGTCCAACCCTTTTGTCTAATTTTTTCCATTCCACCATAATGATTCATCCATGTAAAATCTGTAATAGCCGTTTTTTTTTTCTTTCCAAAAGAGTATCGTCGTCAAAGTGAGGGATATAAGTTCCATCTGCTAAACACATTGCTGAATTTTCAATACATCTCATCTGTTCTAGCAATACAGTTGTCAAAACCAAACAAATTACCCATTTCGTTGAATATCCCTCTTGTTCTGCTGGTGATGTTATTTTCGATGTCGACCAACTAATTGTCAAAATCAATTCGGACTCTATACATGAGTTATATGTAATAATTAGTTATATTCCACCAGGCAGTATTTTTGAGTTATATAACATTCATATTCAAAACTGCATAGAGATAGTGAAGGATTTGAAAGATAATCAAACTGTAATATTCATTGGAGACTTAAATTTACATAATATCAACTGGTTCTATGACAATGAATTGTATTACTGGTTACCTTTCAACGTTACTAGCTAACTGTTGTGAAGCTATGAATTCATTAGCCTTCAGTAGGAAAAACAGTTTTTATAAAAATCCACCAGCCGACTTTAATAATTATAGCCGAAACACTAATTTAAATAGTAATTATGTGCAGGAACGCCAGTGTTCGAGAAGAATTATTGCCGCAGAAGTACCAAACACGTCCGTTCACACTGACATCACAAAAAAAACCTTAATATACAGACCAAAAAACCTTAATCTACGGACCAACAAATCTTAATATACAGACCAAGTATTTTCATGCAGAATATATATAGACCAAGTATTTTCATGCAGAAAATATAAGAATTGCAGTTGCAATGAATAAGAAGACCTTTTAAAAATCATGTTAAGTGCTTATTTTAATAAATAACTAATACTAATTTAATTTAACATAAACTATCAGAATACGTTACATTGTTTTAAAATGTTTATTTGAACAGTTTCGAATTCACAAAAATGTCCACTGGAAGGTTTTATTAATTATCACAATATTTTTATTGTTAGATTAAAGTAAGTTTTCACTTATCAATAGTTCAACTTTAGGGTTGCTGAATCAGAAAGCCAATGTCGGGTCCAGCGGCGATCGCTGGGAGGCAGACCGCAGAGCCAATCGCCGTGGTGGAAGTCTGCAGCTTACTCTCTTGCGAGAGGCGCATCTCCCGACCGGCAGGCTGACAGAGTAGAGAACCGCTGTCAACCGCCAAGTGTTTTTCACAAAATTCTGAAATAAAAATAAAAAAAAATAAAAAATTTAAAAAGTTATTAAACATTCAAACCATATCGGTCATTAAACGCCACCCTGTACATGTAATGTAAACAGCGGCGAATGGATTTCTATCAAAAGCTTTATGCCAAAGCTTTAGACCAAGAAAAGCTCGGAAGGCACACTAACGGGCTCAGCCGGAAGCTTCGGCTTCTTGCTTGGTAGTGACTTTCAACTAATATCAAGGTAAGAACTCGTTCTCCCACATCCAAACCCAAATAACAATCCATTGACTTTCGTGGTTAAAAGCCGGGGCCACTATTCCCTGCTAATCCAGATCAATCCCAATTTCCACCGACTTGAGCATTGAATTTGCAGCCAAGCGACAGATGCGCTCGCGGTTCTTGTTACTCTTCTGTCGTTGACTCTTCTATTGGTTTCAAGAAAGTTCTAGAAGTTAGAACTGACCTTGATTTTTGTGTGGTCACTGCTCTCAGTTTTTAGCTTTGTAAAGTTAATGTGTTTTATGTCTAGCTGTAAGTATGTACTTACCTGTCGTGCTCACCTTAGTTAGCATGAATAGGCAATAATGGTCATGAATTGAGACAAATTGCAATGCGGAATTGTAATACTCGTATATATGTGACGAGTCTGTTTTCGAAATCATTAAGCTTTTCGTTTGAACCGGTCTCTCCTTACAGACGATGAGGAGGAGGTAGGTGCGGCTTCACCGCTTCCTCGTTTACGCGTCTTGAATACGTTTACCAATGTCAATTTCTCAACGGGGGGTGCTTTCATATATGCTTTGAGTATATATATATATATATGTTCACCCTCCGAACGATAAATCACCTTATATTACACTATTATTATATTATATCACTTTATATTACCACTTATCGTTCATTCTAGCACTTTGCGCGACTTTTGATCTACATCAGCTTGCCCTACCTGCGGCGCCATACAACAACTGTGAATATAGTCCAACCCTTTTGTCTAATTTTTTCCATTCCACCCTAATGATTCATCCAAGTAAAATCTGTAATAGCCGTTTTTTTTTCTTTCCAAAAGAGTATCGTCGTCAAAGTGAGGGATATAAGTTCCATCTGCTAAACACATTGCTGAATTTTCAATACATCTCATCTGTTCTAGCAATACAGTTGTCAAAACCAAACAAATTACCCATTTCGTTGAATATCCCTCTTGTTCTGCTGGTGATGTTATTTTCGATGTCGACCAACTAATTGTCAAAATCAATTCGGACTCTATACATGAGTTATATGTAATAATTAGTTATATTCCACCAGGCAGTATTTTTGAGTTATATAACATTCATATTCAAAACTGCATAGAGATAGTGAAGGATTTGAAAGATAATCAAACTGTAACATTCATTGGAGACTTAAATTTACATAATATCAACTGGTTCTATGACAATGAATTGTATTACTGGTTACCTTTCAACGTTACTAGCTAACTGTTGTGAAGCTATGAATTCATTAGCCTTCAGTAGGAAAAACAGTTTTTATAAAAATCCACCAGCCGACTTTAATAATTATAGCCGAAACACTAATTTAAATAGTAATTATGTGCAGGAACGCCAGTGTTCGAGAAGAATTATTGCCGCAGAAGTACCAAACACGTCCGTTCACACTGACATCACAAAAAAAACCTTAATATACAGACCAAAAAACCTTAATATACGGACCAACAAATCTTAATATACAGATCAAGTATTTTCATGCAGTTGCATAAAAATTGCAGTTGCAATGAATAAGAAGACCTTTTAAAAATCATGTTAAGTGCTTATTTTAATAAATAACTAATACTAATTTAATTTAACATAAACTATCGGAATACGTTACATTGTTTTAAAATTATTTATTTGAACAGTTTCGAATTCACAAAAATGTCCACTGGAAGGTTTTATTAATTGTCACAATATTTTTATTGTTAGATTAAGGTCGGGTCCAGCGGCGATCGCTGGGAGGCAGACCGCAGAGCCAATCGCCGTGGTGGAAGCCTGCAGCCTAGCTTACTCTCTTGCGAGAGGCGCATCTCCCGACCGGCAGGCTGACAGAGTAGAGAACCGCTGTCAACCAACCGGTCAAGGAGGGAGCGCTTTTAGCGAGCGGCAGTTGGCGTTAACATATTGCCCGTCTTGCAGGACTGCGTCTTGTAGGACGACAACTGGTGCTGAAGACTCGTGCTGGCGATACCTCTAATGATCACATATCCATTTTCTTTTTTTAACGAAGGATGTGGAAAATCTGCACTCAGATACCCTCGAGGTACCGCACTCCAAGGTTATGTGGGACTGCTATCTTCAGCGACCGCACTAAAAACCACACCCCTACTCACGGTGGAACCCATCCGGGTTCACTCATAATTATATCGTCAATAAACACATCTTTTTCTGCGCACAACTTTAGGAAGGGTATTGCCCAAATTAGTCGTTGTTGGTAGTTAACTGGTAAAAGTTGTTGGGCCAATTGGACCTTGTATGGATGTGTAAATGCCGAGACAAAATCTGCTGAAGTGATGTTCTAGATGCACAGTTGTCCAACGCGTCTTCGCGTTGATGTTTCTTGATATTCTTCAACACTGTCTCATATACGATCAATGTTCACCTGGTTCTGCACTATTCTCGGTCTTCCTGTTCGTGGCAAGCCTGACACTGAACCTTGTTGTCGGAACCGTGCAATTAAACGAGTAATTGCGGTTTGGCTAGGTGCATTTCTGGTGTTGAAATAATTTCGATAGGCTCGTTGCGTCAGTAAAATTGAATGTCCATTGGAAAAGCAAATAAAAAAAAAACAAAAATAAAAGATAAAAAATAAAAATAAAAAATATTAACAATAAAAAAAAAAGTTATTCTACTTTTACACGCAGGCGTGTCTTTTGGCCCACCCTGTATTATACAATACATAATACATAAAGTGTTACTGAATGTAAATGCTTGTTTTTGTCACATTTTTCAATATTTATAAGTAAAACTTACCTATTCATAAACAGGTGTCCGCTTTACAACACACAACCGAAAATTTTAATTTATTCAGAGGTTGTGTGCGATGTTATTGCGATGTACAATACGTCAGACTATAAAACACTGATTTAAGTGTCTTATTATATTCTACTCAATAGAGAATATTTAAAATTTGGTGGGAACTAGAGTTTCCCACAGGGACGAAAGGGGTAAATCACGGTGATTGAAAATCACTACCTAAAATCACAGTGAGTGAAGAATCACTCGTACTGATCGGAAAGTCGATCTCTTCATTTTCACTTCAACTTAACTTGCAAGAAGATACGATTGTATCCTCTCTGCAGGATTAAGCAAGCGCGTTAATAATCCACATCCACAGCAGCACAATGAAATAAAAGTGGATACAGTGCTAACAAAGCCAACGGTTGGTAAGTTATTTGGTTTCAGCTCCTGCTACCACTTCCTCTTCAGGATCATCTTCAACCACGGCACCCTCCGCGGGCGCATTGCACGTGGAACTATTGTAGTAGTACTTTTGCAAACGGCGTAGCACCGACTGGTGCTGAAAATATAGCAAAATACTCCGATCGGAGTAAGTCCGACAGCACTGGTCATTGCTCTCAAAAAACTTTTCCACATAATGGCGCCCGACATCTGAAACCAGCCTGGTTGGAATCGTCGGGCGCAACAGATAGATTATTTGCTACATTAGGATTTCAGTTTTAATTGTTTTTGTTTTACCTATCTAATGATTTTACGTTAAATTTAGTTTTCCTTGAAGTTTCAAGGTTTGAAGGCGGAGTTTTACTATCCGCATTCCGACATTGAAACTTGGAGTTCCAAATAAAAATCTTAAAAGGAAAAAACCAAATATTAAAATAGAGAAATTCAGTGTGATCATTCAAAAGATTACCAAATTTGTTTTGATAATCTTTCTAAGATACCACAGAGTTTTAAAAATTTTTTTCAAAAGAGATCCTATCTAACCTACTTACAATTCCCTTCCTACTTACAAACTAAGCTATCCCTGTGGCCTTGGTCGTCACAGTCACGTCCGTTAGAGGTTATTTGCAACCTTTGCTGAGGGACACCGAAAGCCTCGGTTTATATGGAATCGGGCCGACCGTGCCGGATTGCACCTCGTCAGTATTAGTTAGTCTCTGTGGTCCGTTTTCAGGTCTGTCCAGTCCTGTTTTCTCTGAGATGATTGAAACAGTAGCTACATATGTGATAATAAGCAGTGATAAATAATAAAAAGATAAAAGAGGAATGATGAAAGGGGATAAAGAAGGGAACATTGGTTTGTGGAGACGCCTAGGTAACAAACAAAACAAAAACTTCTAGTTTCAAGAACTTTTTGTCGTGTAGGCCGTGGGCATCCCAATAAGCTTTTCGCCTCCTGCCAGAAAGGCTCGTCAGTTGGGTTTTACGAATATTATTTCCATGTATCATGCACGTATGCATCTATCTAGAGTAAGCAGAAGGCTTTCACTCTGAATAAAAAGTATTTTCAAATAACCTTTTATTAAATCTTTAAGAATGTGTTTCGTATTAAAAATTTTCATAAAAAACCCTTAAAATTCCCATAAAAACCTTTCTGAATTGTAAAAGTGTTTTCCATTATAAATTCCCATAAAAAACCCTTAAATTCCCATAACCTTATATAATCTTTATGAAGTATTTCAAAATATGTTTATAAAACCCTTATGAAGTATTTCCAAGAAATCTCCCCTTTACATTTAATTCTTGGAATGTAAGTTTCTATCAAAAGTCCTTTCATACAAATTTTTTTTAATTTATTTTCAGAAATCCCCCATTAAATTTTATCACAAAATCTTTCCATAAAAATTTTTAAAAAAATCTTTTGAAGTATTTTCAAAATTGGTGAAAGTGTTTTCCAATAAAGATTCAATGAAAACCAAAATAAAAACCTGTGGGTCGCTGCGACCCCGACTCCGGAACTGTGGTAGCAAACCTGAATACGTTTTGTTTATGAAAGCGTACTACATGAAACTCACCGTTTTTTTTTTAACTCAGCAAGTGGCTCAGTCTGGGCTCCACCGCTAGCACCATGCGCGGCACACTCCAACGAGGGCCGAATTGGGAAAACGAGGAAAATTGAACGGAATAAGCGAGAAAATTCGCGCACAAACGATTCTACAACTTTCACATGTTTATGTTTATAATGAACAGCTGTGTCATATTAGCTGAAGTGGGAACACTTCGGCCTGTAAAGAAGGTGTAAACCCAGCGAAGCGCCAGTGTGTGAGCTTCTGTAAGGATTTACACACACGGGAATAGAATCGAGGAGAAATCACGCATACCACGTAGTACGTACTGCCACATTTAGAAGATGTTTTTAAATAAAAAACATACTATTTTTAACTTTTTTAGCTTTTTATTTAATTATTTGATATATGACAATTATGAGCGAAAGACGATATTTGCAAAATTACCACCACAGACAAAGTTTACCAAATTATCTATTTGGTAATCTCACCACGACAACGTTTACCAAATTATCTATTTAATATATCTTCGGGGGTTTCATTGCGATACCAATAATAGATGTGCAGATAGTGTTAATTGCCCTAAAGCCTATTAAATGTGATTACTATCCTGGGCCAGATAACATTGTGTTATGTATTTTAAAATTGTGCGCTGATGAATTGGCGTCGCCTGTAGCAGTACTCTTTGATTACTCGCTTCGATCTGGCTATTTCCCCCAAAGTGTGGAAGTCTTCTTATGATATTCCACTGCACAAGTCTGGAAATAGATGTAACATAAATAATTATCGTGGCATTGCCAAACTCAGTGCGCTACCTAAACTCTTTGAGAAGATAATTACGTGTCAAATCTCAAGAAGTGTTAAATTCATCCACATGTGGATGTAAGCTCATCTTATGAAAGAGATTTGATGAATGGACTTTTTCTCACGTACCATTTAACAAAAAAAAAAAAAAAAAAATATTTTATGCAGGTTACTTTCGTCTGCGTCTGAAAATTCTTAAAAGAATATTTTATTGCGAAAATTTGCAAATGTTTAATGTATTTCACAACTTTTTAATACACAAGGTTTTAATTCACAATGTTAGATATTCACAATGTTTTATATTCAGCTTTTAATTTCACTCCCTCAAGTCAAAGGTAAATGTGCACTCTGCACGCGTCAGAAGATGTTTAGTCAGAGCCTTGTGTGGGTCCAGCGGCGATCTCTGGAAGCCAGACAAACTGCACCAGTTGCCGCGGGGAGAACCCGCAGCCGAGCTTACTCTCTCGAGAGAGGCGCATCTCATGACCTGCAGGCTGACAAGAGAGAGAACTGCAGTACTCACTCCTGACACCCTACCGATCGATGAGGGAGCACCTCTGGCGAGCGGCAGTTGGACCTAACAGAATATGTAAATCCATATAAAGAATTGTTTCCTTTACGTTTTGTGTTGAATGTTTTGTTATTCAATGGCAGGTGTTTGTCATCTGTCAACATTTTTACATTCTGCTAATTCAGCGTGCATTTTGCCACCGAGTGTACACCACTGCACTGGCGTTGAGCTCAGCGACGAAGAAGAACCTGTAACGAGTATTCTAACGAAGATGCATACCAACATACTATTTGTCTTAATATAAATTACGAACCCAATAGGAAAATATTAATATGCCTATTCAGAACTCTGAAATCGTATACGATTTCTTTTTCTCTTATCTTGTCGTTGCTTAACAAAGTAAAATAATGAAGTAAAAAAAATCAATAAAAATTAAATATAATCAATTTGTTTTCATGAAAAAAAAAAAAAAAAATATGGAATTAGTAAGTAAAGTTAGTAAGTGTCTGGTTAGTTGCACAAAATTTACCTTAAAATTATGCTAACCGACACAGTTTTTTGTGAAGGAGCATATTTTGGGTGTATTTACTCAAGTGCCCAGAATATATTTACTTTATCAGGTTATTGTCCTAGGCGATTATTTGCGGGAAAGCGGATGGTGGGATCCAGTCCCTTTCTTTTGCGTTGTCCTGGAGGCCTACGGAATTTCTCTGTGCCCCACATACCACCACCTTGAAATATATAAAAATATATGTTATTTTACGTTCGTTTTTTTCCCTTATACAGTTGAGAGAGGTTGACTATACTTGCTGAGTGCAGCGGGCTGTGAATTTGCAAATATATGTGCACACGTTGCTTACGTTACAACAACGAGAAATTTGCGGGGAAAACGGGGATGAGAATGTATTTGCAGAATGCAGCGGGATGTGACTTGCAAATATATAAGTTGCTTGCTTTGCTTGGAGTTACGCGACGCCGAACTGATCGTTTTTTGGTGTTGGGGGGGGGGGGGGTGTATTATTGAAATATTAATTTTATTAAAATTTATTATTTATTAATAAATTACTTTTTATCACGACATCACGATTTGGGAAAACGAAAATCACTATATTTGGGAAGCGGGTTGGATATTTGAAAAATACAAGCGATTTCCATATATGCGGTATTTTTATTTAACTTGGTCCTTTATAATTTATTTGGACTAGTTTTTGAATACATCAATCAAGTGAGCTCGTCAATGGTCTGAGGGTTGCTGGCGTACACTTTGCTTTTCAAATAACCCCACAAAAAGAAGTTTCCACTTCTTCGCAGTTTATTAAGTTTTTTTAACAATTCAAATGTATGTATGACACTGTTAAATGTACGGATATATCAAGCTAATTGATCACCGTGTTCTTCTATAAACTGAATGAAATCGATGAGCTCCAGCATCTGACTCTTGAAGACGCTGGCAACTCCTCTACAGACAGGCTGGCGATACCATCATCTGCGCTGTTCGGCTTGAACCTTCAGTCGACGACATCGTTGGGCATCGGCATAATTTTGTGGATGAATAAAGTAAAAATTTTTATATAAGTCAAAATAAGTTATTTGGTTGTTTGTATTTTCTTTGTTTCCTTTGTGACCTTCGAGCCCGTGGGATGGCTCGAAGGGTTGGAAGGTTGGAAGGTTGGAGTGGTCTCCGAGCTCGTGAGTATCCGGCTCAAAGAACCAAAATGTTTTGCTTGATCTTCGAGCTCGTGAAATGGCTTGAAGGACCAAGAGAAGGGGATGGGGTAAAAAAGTTGTCAAATGTACTTACTCAAACGATCAATTGAGTATTGATATTCTGCTTTGTTGTAATAGAGGGGTGAGCTTCGCAGTTGGAGTTGATGTCCGGAAACAATCTTAAAAGCGTCTCTCAATTGAGTTTTCGGGATGTCACGGAACGTCCTTAAAAGAGTCTCTGCGCCTTGTTTGTCGTAAAATTTCACTGGATTTAATAAAACACTTTTAAACACTTTTTCAGCACTGGAGTTCCTTCTTCTGCTAGGTGGGGAAGTCGATGAAAGAAGAGAGCTTTCTTCCAGCCGGAACCACCGCCATCTATCTGTGAAAGAAACAAAAAACGGATCTAGACGGAATTGCTGATTGATTAACATGGGTTTTTCGCGAAGGGAAAAGCGACGGGAGATGGTGGGGTTTTCGCGTGAACATTCTTTATTAATTATTTCAAGAGTACATATATTTGTGGTGCTCTCGCATCAATAATTGCATTGCAATACATCTATTATTATCTTATAGAATATTTGGTTGACTTTCTGACAAAATATTAATATCCTCCAAAATACCTTTCAACCTTAAACCTACTGATGTAGCAAAACTTAGCATTATATTCAGCCCCACTTGAAGATATAGCTCCTGTAGTCTGTTTTTTACTTGACCAAAAATCTGAACAACCGTACACATAAAATACATAACCAGTTTACGATATATAGATTTTATAAGTATAAGAAAATGGCGGCGCTCTCTATATAAGGACACAAAAATACATTGACAGTGTTTATTGCGAAAACCACAAAGATTCAAGGTTTACAAGGTTTATTCACTTCTTCAATTACAATTTCATAATGTCTAAATGTTCACTCTGCACGCGTCAACTGTTGAAGAGTCAGTGCTAGTATGGGTCCAGCGGCGATCGCTGGAAGCCAGAGAAAACTGCGTCGGCTGCGCCAGCTGCCGCGGGGAGAGACCGCAGCCGAGCTTACTCTCTCGAGAGAGGTGCATCTCATAACCGGCAGGCTCCTGTTTTCTATAAATTTACGTTTGATGCGCATTCTGTATAAATCAGGATTTTCTAGATTTATAAAATCCTTTCCTTTTAGATAGGATTCAATATACTGGCAAATGTGGGTACCACAATTATACTGATCCTCTTGTTTATCATGTGCGATAGATTTTGCTTTCCAATTGTTAGAATTTCTATTAATGGATTCCAAGATTTTCAAAAAAATTTCTAACATTTGGTGGCACTTTAAATCATTTTCTCCCAATGGATCCATGTATATGAATTCTTTTCTTAGCAGATCGGCAAAGGCAACAGTGTAATGTTTTTTATTTAAAATTGGTACTATAATTTTGGTTTTGTCTTTAACTTGTAGAAATGAATTTATATTATTTTGCTCATGATTAGCGTTATGAAAAAGATAATGGCCTTGAATACACATTGTAACGAATGTGTCTTTAATATTTAGCGAATAGAGCATTAGGTGTGCATATAATTCAATTATATTGTTATATAATTCCGCTGTACCATCAAGGGAGGCTAGCTCTGCCAAGTCTAATGTTCCATCGCGCATAACATTATCGTTATATATATTTTTATATATAAAACTGTAGTCGCCAAGATAGAACCGTATGTGTCTTAGGTTCCTTGGTATTTTCTTAAAGGAGTAGTAGTCGCTATTAAAATGAATTTTATTTTCTATGACCTGCTCTTCTGCGATTTTCTTAAAAAATTTTTCGGTTGTGACAATCCTTTCATTTATTTTTCGTTTTAATTTCATTGGCGTTCTCCTCCAAACTTCTTCTGCTAGCTCTATATTCTCCAGTGATTTTTCTCCTATTTCATCTTTTGATGTATAGTTGTCGAAAAATATGCTTTCAATTTCTGCAATTTTTGCCCTTACGTAGCCCGCAGATATTCTCACGTATTCTGACGGTCGCACATTTTTTATTCCTTCCATCAAAATAAGTTTAAGCTTAGAAAAATAACCTTCGACAGGGCCATTGGATATTCTGGTTTTTTGCGTCGTTTCAACGTGGTATCCCATTATGTTAGACCACAAAGGAGAATACGGAGAATACCTGTTCAAGATATGATTTGCCAAATCCGGATTAAAGAACTTATTCTTTAATCCTTGCAGTTGTTGTGCTGGCTTATATTTTAAATATATAGACAAACACCTTTTGTAAAAGGGACTGTCTTTATAGATATTATCCTGTGGTGTAATACCCAACTCATTATTATTTGTATTAATTGCTGATGCTGCTGGAAGCTCATCAGAGTTATTAAAACCAATCATCTCTAGATAATCGCACGATTTTTGGTGCTTCTCGTCTTCATGCTCCGAAAGCAACACAATAATTATGGCTTCAAACCATTTAAAAAGGTCATCGATAAAAGATATATTTATTGCTGTGCCAATATACTTTTTTAAACGGTACCTTATGCTCTGGTCAGATACGAAGCTGTCTACATCCTTAAATACAATTTTCAGAAAATGGCTGCAACAAATTTGTATGATGACAAATTTTGGATGGCGTTTTCTTCTAATATCCGACTGGAGGCAAAACTGATAGCATGAATTTAAGTATTCTCCAACTGAATGGATTTGGATATGTTTATTAAATACTCGAATACATGCATTGATTGAGGCGAAACTCCAATCCAAAACTATTCGCTTGGTAAGCGGCCAAATCAATTTATTCTGTATGACGAACACTCTTAGGCTTAGCAGAAACTTCTCAATATCCTCTGAGAAATGATTACAGAGCAAACTCTCGGAAACAGGGAAGAGAATGCCGGACCCATGTGCTTTTTCATCCCTTATGTGTAGGACTAGACTATATAAGAATACTCGCTTGGAGTCTTTCTCTGTTCTATTTACGATTCCTCCTGTTGCGTCCATAAACACTGTGTTTCTGCTTTTTTTCAGTAGAAGTTGATGGTTTTTTTGGATTAATTTCAACTGTGATACCGACCACAAGTAAATTTCTAACGGCTCTGATATACGTTGAATAAAGCACTTATATTTTTGCTCCCTCCTCATTTTGACTACATCAAAAAACATATTCGCATCACGGTCAAAATCACGATTTGCTTCGGGGACGCAAATAATCGGTGGGATCCATCACCTCTCTTTTTCGTTGTCCTGGGGGCCTACGGAATTTCTCTGTACCCCTCCTAGGATCACCTTTAAATATATAAAAATATATGTTATTTTACGTTCGTGTTTTTTCCCCTATATACAGATATGTATTGCTGTAGATGTTGAAAAATCTGTTTTTTTTTCATTTTAGTTTAATTATTATATGGCTTTAGTAAATTATTATGAAATGACTTCTCTTTATTGCTAATTTTTATTACGGTTGTTACCAGACTTTTCAATACCATTACCTCTTAAGGTGCAATCCAATTATTTTTTAGCAGGGGCGCGAAAGGGTCTTACAACTATGAGTACCAACCGGGCCCGAAAGGGTCTTACAACTATGAGTACCAACCGGGCGCGAAAGGGTCTTACAACTATGAGTACCAACCGGGCGCGAAAGGGTCTTACAACTATGAGTACCAACCGGGCTTACCTGCGACTGCCGCGTACCTCTCTTTTGGAGTACTAGTTGCTTCGTCGACCAGCGTGGCGTTCTTGATGTTCACTGTAAATGCGAGTCACAAATTTTTAATGTTTACAGTTTATTCACTGAAGTTGCACAATTAGTTTTAGTTTAATATACAAAAGTTCTGGTACGAGGCTTTTCTACGCTTCCACTCCGGGTGAATAAGAGTAAGAAAGTGGTTGGTGTCGGTCCAGCGACGATCGCGCAAAGCCCATCAAACTGCGTCAGTTACCGCGGGGAGAGCCCCTAGCCGAGCTTCCTCTCACGAGAGAGGCGCATCTCATGACCGGCAGGCTGACAAGAGAGAGACTGCAGTGCTCATTCCTGACACTCTACCGATCGATGAGGGAGCACCTCGGGCGAGCGGCAGTTGGCGTTAACATTCACTAAGAGGCCGAAATGCGTCAGGAAGTCTGTGCCAATAATGAGCGAACCGACTCGAGCGATTATGAACTCCCACGCTTTCACTTTCACTGTTGGTTGAGTTCGTGTACCAAACGTTTTCGTCCAAACGTTGTGATGACGGAGTTGTTCGCTGCAAAAAATTTGAGAGGATAGGGTCGGGCCATCGCTTCCCGAAATGTTGGAATGACTTACATCCGCCCCGCTGCCCACCAGGAGCTTTTTGTTCGTTGCCACGTACAAATTAGGCGTCTTTCGGCTACTGACATGGTGGCCGGCATTTCTCTGCACGCTCTCCGTGCGGCAATGGTACCAACACAGTTAAGGTGTCTCCGTCGGTCGTGGCCGCTGTCGCAGTGGCGTGGTGTTGAGACGTGCCCGTGATATACCTCTTCGAAGCCTGCGCGGGGTTGGCTCGGCTGACACCGTTGCGTGTCCCCCTCTTTTACTACTAAAACTCGTGACTATGGGTTTTATGCATAAAATGGAGCAAAAGCGTTTTTCTCAAATTTTGAAGCATTTGCTCCACCTCGTATGACGTTGTGTTTAAGATCGACGGATATAGTTTACCTTTATGTAAATCATCGGTAATCGACATCTCCAACAAAACTCCCCTGTTTCTGTATGAGGTTGACTTTTAGCGCTGTCTGTAACTGCATCACCTGTAAGGTGTCCTCTAAGGATTGCGTCCCCCGAACAGTCTTTGCATTAATACTATTCTGTTTTAATATGGTATTTCGCTAACACATCAGCCATACCTATTTTGAAGTAATCGATCTCTAGCTGATCCCTCGTGGTCCCTCTTGAGTTCCACCATGCGATCCGCTTTGACCTGATTTCAGTATCCGCCGGGTGACCTGATTTCAGTATCCTCTGTGTCGACAGTGCCAGCACGTCTCCCGGCACCCGTATCAGTGCTGACCGTCTCCTCGGCAACCTTATCCAGTTCCTGAAGCATCTGTTCTGTGCTCGTCTTCTTCCTCAGACCTTCGCTTCATGGGCATCATTTTGCTGATGGATAAAGTAAAATTTTTTATATCACCATTTGAAATGTGATCTCTTAAAAATTTTGTATTTTGGATAGAAAGTGCGTATAGAATGAATGTAAGTTGGTCAGTTTCTGAGGTTGTCGTTGTTGTTATTCTCACAATGTCGTTATTTCTGACTTTTTAAAGATTCTAGAAATATGTTCGAGTCTCCAGATTTCATTTTAGATTTTTTTTCCTGATGTAGCAGAATTTATAGCAGTATATTCAGCCTCACTTAAAGATATTGCACTGTTGTCTGTGTTTTACTTCACCAAGAATTTGAACTACCGTTCATATAAAGTACATAACTACTTTATGATATACAGATTTTATAAGTATTTTATAAGAAAAGGGCGACGCTTTATATAGGGATACAAAAATACATTTAAATACATTACATTTAAATACATTTTAAAATTTCCAGTCTTCCTACTTTTTCTGATCATTACCCTCTTAAATTGCATATTACATTAAAAGAAAATTTAAATATTGTTTGTCAATTGCACAATATTTTATAATAGATCCTACTTCAAACGATAAACGCGTCACCAATAGATGTCACTGCCACAAACTTAATACAGATATAAACCTAAGACAATGTTTAATCAAGCCGGGATATACGGTTCTAACAAATCCGACAATTAGTTAAGGAATTATGTTAGTAAAGTTAATAGGTGTCCGGTTACACAATATTACCCTCGAAATTATTGTCCTGTTGGCCTACGGAATTTCTCTGTGCCCCACCTAGTACCACCTTGAAATATATACAAATATATGTTATTTTACGTTCGTTTTTTCCCTTAAACAGATGTTTACTACTTTTGTAGATTTTGAAAAATATGATTTTTTTGAAAATCTGGATTTTTTCCATTTTAGTTTATTTATTATATGGCTTTAGTAAATTATTATGATTTCTTATTGTTGCTAATTTCTATGGCGGTAGTTACCAGATTTTACTACCGCTACCTCATAAACGCCAATCCATTTATTTTTTGCTAATGAAGCTCGCGACTATGTTCGGAACTTTACTTTAACCGAACAGTCATACAAAAAGAATAGAAACATTTTTATACTGAAAACTGAGCGCAGGCAAGCGCTGTCGTTATGGAACAGATATTCAGACCTTCGTTGGACTTTTTTAAATTATTCGTGACTTAATTAAATGTAATCGCTTCATGCACTATTTCAAAATGCTGACTTAATTTTTTATATTAATTAAGGTTAGTGGAGACTGGAATCCCTCCCCAAGCCAGACTCAGCCACACAACACAACACCAACACAAACACTTAATACAATACCAACTGAAATCTTCTTCAGACCACTCTTAATTTCGGTTTTAATTCTTATTTATTTACTTAAACGCGGAAACTTAAACACGGAAATATAGTCTGCAAAATGCGCTATGCATAGCGATAATAATCTCTAAAAAACTAATTCTTAAAAATGTCAGTAGTCATCCAAGCATTCCGAGAGTTAGCGCAAATAACGGGCTACCAAAATTTTTGAAAGCACCTTTGCCTATAATTATCGGTATCAATACTATATGTGTTCCAGCAGCATTTGTTCACCCTAAAAAAATCAAACGCTTCTTGTGTTAATAGCTGCGTGACTCATTTATCTGGCTTGTTTTTGTGTATGACTGCTATGATTACTATTGTTTAATTTTTTGTTTATCGTTAGATTTCGACTATGTGGTCGTCATTAACTTTAGATGCAAATAAAACACTTTTCGTTCCATCCTCTCACCTTATGTTTCGCTGGAATATAAGACTGAAAAATAAAATTATATATGATTGTAACTATTTACTCGAGTAAGCCTTTAATATTCTATTTAGATGTTCGCTCCTCTGAATATTTCCATATCAGTCATTCTAGTTCCAACTATGCCATCAATGAGCCTATTAATAGAGCTTTACACTTGTTTACGCGGGGATGCTCAATATATAATAATTAATACAAAGTGGAAAACGCTTACCGAATCATTGTTGTTTGGTTTGTGGTCGTGATTACCGTTGGGCTTGCACAGTTGGGTTCCGAATCGTTGTTGGTTGCTTTGTGGTTGTGATGAACGTCTTTTTCTTTGTGGGGTCACTTCGCTTTGTGGATGGTTCAACTGTTTCGCGTTGCGGTCACTTTCCCAAAGAAACTCCTTGCTCCTTCATCGCTCACAGATGCATGTATGTAAGCGTTGACCACATCACCTGGCAGGTTCATCCACTTCCTGACGGTACCCCTAACAAGCGAATCCATGCGCTTTAGTTTGCTGATAGTGGTCTCCCCAAGGTAACTACATGGTACAACCTCGGAAGAACAACCACCCTCAACCCAAATATTCGCTGTTGCGGTTTCAGGGGTGCCTTAGTAAGCTTCTCTATTGCCAAACTTAGCTTACTCTTCTCGTCGCCGTATGCACGACCTTCAGGAGTGCACGGGATGCCCAGGTATTTCCACTCATCGGTTCTCTTTAAGGATGGCAGCTCACGGCCGGCACATTTGAATATCACCCCTCTATCAACAAATGACTTTTTAACATGAGGGACGTTCCTGACCGCCACGGTAAAGGACTTATTGGCGTTAATATTTAAACCACATTGACCCAGATAGGTGCCCGCACAATCTAGCAGCATCTGCAGGCCTTCATTTGTAGAAGCCACTAGCACAATGTCGTGAGCAAACGCCAACGCACTGAACCGCCTCTCTCCTATCTGGATCCCCACCTCCTGTGGCAGCTTTCTTAGAAGGCCGTCAATAATCATATTGAAGATTATGGGTGACAAGGGGTCACCCTGTTTAACGCCAAAGGTGGCGTGGATGGGGTCTGAAGTCCAACCGCAGCATGTCAGTCGCGTCCAACACATGTCATACAGGTCAGAGATATATCGCACCATGGGACCCGGTACCCCCGCCCCCACAAGGACATCCTTTATGGTGTTGTGGGTGACCGAGTCAAATGCTTTGGCTACATCCAATGATGCGATATACACCGGCCTGAACATCTGTCTATGATAACGGAGAATGAGGTCGAGATCGAAAATGTTTTCGGCGCAACCGTCCACCGGTACGAACGCTTTTTGCCGTTTGTCCAACTTCAGGAAACGACCCAGACGACCTACTAACACCTTACTAAACGTTCGCGCTATTACCGAGGAAACATATGAGTATACACATATCTATATATATGCTTTTTTAACGTGGGCACCTGTCAAGAGACCTTATCCCACGGTATGAGCGGTCACATACTTGCTAGTTGCTTAAGAACAACCATGCTCCTGATTATTTCGAATATACAGTTACTCCATCAAATCATCCTTAGATGTTTTTAGGTATCATGTCTGCCTCATGATCCATTTAATTTCATATAGAAATTATTTATACATGCCTACACTCACGTATTTTGGATACCTTCTTCGGATATTTGATGCAGATCTCCTTCCCCACGATGAGGATCCAATTTGATTACAGACCTGTTTATACATGGTATCATGTACACCACTAATGATACCATTTTCGTGGTAACATGCCGTGCACATGTACCATTTACTGTTTCTAATTATAATTCGCTTTAAACATTTTTAGGATATATACCTACTACCAACATTTTTAGGATATATTACCATTTTCATGGTAACATGCCGTGCACATGTACCATTTGCCACTTCGATTATTATTTAACGCAATTTGGGTCCTCCCAAGGTTGAGGACATCCATATTGTGCGAGTTCAGGCTCTAGCTCAGCATATTTGACACCGATAGAAATCAAAATATCTGAAAGGGCTCTTTCGTGGTGCCAAGTGGAAAGCTGTGCGACCTGGCGGTCGTCCGAAATTGAATCTTACCTTTCAACTTTTGGCAGCTGGGCCGTATCATTTAGGTATATTAGGGTAAGGGCGGACGAGTTTGCGGTGCTGATGTCCGCACCGAAAAGAGCCTAATTACACGTCCTATTACTAAGTTGGTGTTGGCAAGCAGACGGTATAGATTATTCTTCTGTTGCGAACGGTTCTCGCTTCGTCATTTGCACAACATTATCCGTGTGGTCTGGTCCGTACTCAGAAACCGACTCTGCACTCTGTCCCATTGTGCAATAGTCTAGTTTGCGCTTACTCTAACAGTTTATTCTACTACATTATATTATGATACTACAGCAACGGACCGTCAGTGGTGGAGCCAACCCACATCTCTTTTGACCAACAAGGTCACAACCGTTTTTAATTCTTTATTTAAAATTTTTAATTTATTTTAATTCCAAAGTATGATATTTATTTTCTAGCCTAGTTCAGTTTCAATTCAACAATTTTAATTCAATTCCAACTTCAATTTCTGTACAAATTTTTAATTACAATCTTAGTTTACCTTTAAATGCAGTGCAAACCGAGTGAAACTTAACCGTAATTCAATTCTGTCTGTATGTGATGTATATATGTTGTTTTTTTTTGCTTATGTTAATTCTAAGTAAAAACTTATTCCTTTTCTTTTTTCTTTTTTTTTTCTATATTTTTTCTCTTATGATTTGGACTCACCTGCCAACTAATCCCGCGATGATGGCGCCGCCAAGCATCAGGGCTGTGTGAAGGTACACCAACATATATCACCTTAAGATAATTGCCTACGTATATACCCGTATATAAATTATATGAGCACTGTAAAAAAATATTCTTTCTGCATTCAATACTTCAAATAAAGGAAGCCCCCCTCTCTCTCTGTTCTGTTGCTCTGACCATAGTAGGCTGCCTGGTTAGGAGTCGCTGTCCCGCTCTCCGAACTCCTCTGCGTTCTGACCAACAGCTTCTTACTTTTCCCCAAATTATTTTTAAGCCCCCTTTTTAAGTTTTAAATCCAATTGTTTCAAGTTTAAATCTTGGTTCTGGTTTCCCTTTCACTTATGACTTGTGAATTTTAGTTTTGCATTTCAAGTCGTGCCAACTTTAATTCGAAGTTCTAATATTTCAAACTCAACTCCAGCTTTAGTTGTTTCTGCTTTTACTCCAAGTTTTAATTGTTTTTAAGTTCACTTTCAGTTTTAAATATTTCGTTCGGTTGTTCAACTTTGTTTCTGCATTAATCGCTTAATTTCGTTTTCTCTTTTTTTTTATTGTATAGTTTTAAAAATCATATTGTTGCAGATATTTTAAAATTCACAAAGCACAAAAGAAAAAAAACATTTTCGCCTACTGCAACACCTCCAGGCAAGGAAACAATGCCGGGAACTCGGGGTCATCTCGACAGAGAGCACGGAAAACATCCAAAAGGAACCTCAACTTCCTGAGGGTGCGGTGCTCGTTGAAATCTTCTTGGAGACCTCGTATAATGCCAACTAGGGGCTCCAGATCCCTTCGCCTGGCCGCAACGTCCTCCAGCGGGGCATTAATGTAAAGTCCCAGCGGGAACTGATACTGATTGATCCGATAAAACAATTTAAACATGACTACAATTTTAGAATTACAACTACAATGATTAAAATTTTAAAAAAACGCACAAAGTTCGCGGAGCACTTGAAGTTGAATAATTATTGACAGAGAGAGGGAACCGGGCGAATTTATACTACATTTCCACAGAGCGAATTTCGAGTTTCCCTGAGTATGCAAAACGCTGCAATCCTACCGGTTGCGCCAAAATGTTGTGGTGTCCTCGGGGTGGTCTTCTAATATCTCTCCTTGACTTCAATTAAAACTGCACTTGGTTTCGATCTGTTAAGTCTTTATTATTTTTCTTTTATGTTTGTTCTAATTCCTTACACTTTACACTGCTTTTATCTTAAGACTTCTTTTAACTTAACATTACTTTTAATTAACACTGTTTTCTACGCGACGTTAACACGACTTCGTCGCTTTGAAATTATTGCAAGACTCGTTCAAACAACAATATAATATAATATGGCCTTGAAGGTTCATATCGCCCGGAACTGGAAATTGCGATCGCGACATACAAACCTTCCGGTTGTACCTCTTTACATCGCAGACCGCAGGCTAGTTTCATTGCAAAACCACAGTGGTTTTCACAGCTATTTTCATAAAATTATCGCTTATTTTTTGGCGGTGCTACTGTAGACCTATAAAAAAAAATTTTTTTCCCATCAAGAAAATCACTACTTTTGGCGGGACCTGCGACAGCATAAATTCAGTACCTCGGCGCGTACTCACGCTCCTCCCTGTGGGAGATCATAACCCGAGCCTCGACTCTCGTTTATACATTTATTTGTCCTTCGCCTGTCCGTCAAGTCCACAGCCTACACCTCGTCTACTCGCCCGAAATAACTTAAGGACTGGCCGTGCGTATACTATTACAATGTCCAAAACACTCAAACTAATTAACTAATCACAGCAGTGCTACTCCTACCAATAATGAGTGGAAAAAGGAAAAGTAAAGAGAAAAATCTCGGCGGTTTTTAAACACAAACTTGCACTATGTTTTTTCTTTTGTGGATGAAGAAATTCATCCTTTCCCTGCCCGTATGAATCTCCCGCAAAAGTCTAACCTCTGCTCCATTTTCTTTTGCCGACGAAACTATAATAATAGGAAAATATAAAAATTGTAATTACCACTTACATAATTATCAATTAAAGAGTTATCAATTAAACTTGCCGTCGTTCCAGAATTTGGTAGCTAATTTGAAGAATTCAAAATGAATGAAAACCATATTTGTAATTTGTATTTGATCATTATCAACAGATTCCAATTAAGTTGAATGAGTAAATAGTTGGTGGTAATTTTTTCTATGCTAAGTGCGTCTTTATAATTTTCTGTGATGTAATAATAATTTTACAGGCCTACATTGAGTACTTCTTTGTTGGGATACCTCTCACACCAGGTACATAGTGTAGTGTAAACGTTACCCATAATGTGCCGGCTACATATTATCAAAACTATTTAACCGGCAATAAACACTAAGAGGATTTGGTGGAAACTTCCACGTATTATGTCAGAAGTTGTAAATTATTGTCAAAATTTGAATTTTTCTTTAATTTGAAATTTTCGTTTCAATTTGAGTTTTTCGGCAGAAAGTCTACGAATATTTAACTTTTGTATTATCTCTTTGAATATATAACGATTAGGACGATAACGTAGGCGAAGACCGGTGAAAGTTGTTAATTGTCAAAATTTCACCTTGCTTAAATCAAAACTTTTTACTTTTGAGTAGAAAGTTTTCAATTGGTACCTACTTCACGTCTACTTTAATGATATGTTAATTACGTGTAAATATACTATAAGAAATCGTGTAAATAGTATGAATATACTACT
Organism: Sicus ferrugineus; assembly: GCA_922984085.1. Classification (NCBI taxonomy): domain Eukaryota; kingdom Metazoa; phylum Arthropoda; class Insecta; order Diptera; family Conopidae; genus Sicus; species Sicus ferrugineus. The sequence goes on along the minus strand of OV277350.1, from coordinate 1,991,535 downwards.
GATAGAACTAATATAAGTAGTATTAGTTTTTAGAATATATATTACCTAATTGGTAAGATTTTTGAGCAAAATTGTAATATATGCTTAGAATTGTTAGTATTGTAAAAAGACAATTACTAAGTAAACTATTGAATCTTGTTTGTGATTTTAAGCTTAAAGCAATTTGTTATAATAAAGAATGAACATCAAAATATCAAATTAAATTTAATTATTTTTATTATACCCTTAAGAATATACATCCTCTTCATATTTTTTAGTACTATGAAGGGGGTTTTACGGAAAATGGATTAAAGGCCGGCGTAACTCAGAGCGAGCAAACGTATGCAGATTAGATGCAAAACACGCTTAAGTACAGGAGTGGGACCCCCATCATAAGGATTTCTTCTTTCTATAAGGGAATCACAGTTTCACCCAAAAAATATGACTTCACTGGTCTCATCAGTTGAGAACTTGAAAAACATATAATTTTACATGAAAACCATAAAAATTGAAAAGGCAGATATATCACATTTCTCAGTAAATTTATATGAATTCAGTTTGTTATTTCATTAAATAAGAGGAATTCTGAATTAATAGAAAATTAAATGCAATTAATTTAAAAACGCAATTCTTGGACGTAAATGCAGGCTTGCTTGCTAGCAATAATAAAAGACTTTCATCTATACAAAAAACCTACCAAAATCTACGTAATGGAAAATAATGTGAAATATATGTCAAATTACGGAAAAATCCATATTTCAAACACGACTCCGTTGGACTCCTTGGTTGGGGTAACTTATGAGGGCGAACTATTTCCTAAATGTGTTATAGAAACAACAGTTGAAGGCCCAAAGTAGTTTTGTTACCATAGTAGTAAAATAATTTTCAGTTACAAGAAAAATTTATGTAGAGTTTAATTCATGGTAAGAAGTCGATGACTTGAGGTGGTTATTCTTTTCAGAGAAATATTTGATTTCGTGTTTTGCGGAAATAAATTAATGTTAATTTAACACATGCGTTTTAATTCGTCGTAAGAAATAGTTAAATTTTTTATACGATTTGGCCTACACTGTTACTACAAAATGAAATAAATGAGCTGCCGAAGCGCCCTGTGAATCTTTTACATCACCGCCGGAAGTTAATGGGTGCATTCAGCCACTGACTACATAATATTCATAGTTTAACTGCTATAATAAGCGCTTCAATGTCAGCTGGCTAGTATTATCCTTAAAATTTTACCAATAATTGTATTGATGCAGTCGTGGCTGGAAGTGAAAAATCCATATTAAAATAAAAGTAAAATTTAACATTGCACAAGTTTCAAATATGTAGAAGTCGCACGCTCTAATTTAGGTATAGCAAGGAGGAAGAAATTGAATCTGCGATACATTTATTAATTTGCAGCTTTCACAACACCAAAAATAGTGATTGTGTGTGCCAGTGGAAAACTTTTCTGTACTGTTAGATTGTGATAAAGCAAATTCCATCTATTGAATAAGATTTTATACATTTGTTACGCCAAATATAAGTATTTTGACAATGCTTTAATACAAAGTGGTTATATTTTCCTGCAGTTACAATAGAAAAAGGGACTAACAGAAGACATTGGAAACGAAAGTTTTAATAATGAGATCTCAGGAAACAACGTGGGCACTTTGGTGTCGTTATTGACTCACATAATTTAGAAATTAAATCATGAAATTTTCAGAGATGGTTACGAATAAAATATTCTACAATTCACACTAGTAAACAAATGTTTTCAAAAATTCGATTTAATATGAAATTTTCCTTGCAGGCAATAATAGAATTCTGAATCGCTAGTGCACCCTGTTAATCTTTTACATTCTACACTGATTTTGACGTTTCACCCTTTGAATTTTCACAACAAAAACAATTTTGTGTTGGAGCGCAGAGAACAAACTGAGGGAAATTCACATTGATTATGCGCCAAGCAAATTTTTCAAAGAGTAGTGGTGGAGCTAGGAAAACTGTTGGGATTCCAACACTATTAACTGAGTGCAGTGAAAATTGCAAATCTGTTAAACGTAGTGTGGACGTCGTAGGCGCATGACGTTGCTTCGTCTTGCAGTGAAAATTGAATAAAAAACTGCTTTTCAGAGCAGAGAATTGTGCAAATGAGGAATTATTTATGAAAATACCTAGTTACAGTTAAAAGGTAAAGTGCCACTAAATACAGCTGAAGGACGCCAGACCAGTAAGAAGACATTCTGGTTGACCACGAAGGAGGTGGTTGACGATGTGGAACTAATTAACTTCTTTCTTTTTCCCCACTATTGATGCTTTGTTGTTGTAATGCTAAGTGCAGTGAAAGTGATTTTAATGACTTGAACTAGAAAATCTTAAGAGTCTTCCACGTCCTCTTCTCCCTTCACGGAAGCATTAATGAAAGCCTGCAATTGAGTGGAAGAAAATTTTTGGAGTCAACAGGGGCTGACGTAAAACCTGCAACGTCCTTGTAGTCTGTGACGGTGCATCGGTGGAGACGCTTTTTTGGCACGCTTCGCTAATTGGCACTCACTTCAATCCAATTCCCGACTGCCGAACACGCATTCGGATGCAGTACAGCCAGAACTGAAAAATGGAAAACCTGTTGGTTGAGCGCACAAATAAAAGAACAAAATTTTGTTGAAAATCCACTCCGTGGAGCTGCAGCAGCGAGCTTTGCAGGCGCCCACAACAAAGAACGGAAAAATCGATTGCTCGAAATAACAGCTCGTGGCTGTGTGGTGGATGCAATGAATGAGTGTCACCACTTCAAATCGATGACTGCTTTTCTTCACTTCAATCAATAATCCTTCATATTTACAATTTGTTCAAGGAATTGTGAAACATTGGATTGCTTTTAATGAACTCAAGAATTTCATTAAACCTCCCTTGTATGCGGCATTTGAATTATAAGGACCTCAACAAGAACAGCAGTTACAACTAATCAACCCAGATTTACAAAATCCTTTTCAACGCGATTTGTTTAAATATGAAACAACATAAACAAAAATATGAGAAGCTGCAGCAAGATTTCGATTTAAGCTCCCAAGATCAGTATATTTCCAGTGATTATGAAGTTTCGACTGATATCCTCGATGATGTTGACATCGGCGATGATGATGACGATGATGAGGACGAGATTATTTTAGCAACAACGGCAGAAGCAGCATCAGCAGCGGCCGCAATAGCGTCGGCCCGAGTTAACCAACAGCAACGTAAGGGAGTCAAAAAGATTGCAGTTGAAGGTTTAGGCAGTGACAGTGTAGTAGAGGTGAGTTCCAGAGGGTAATTACTTCGAAAAAATGGCGAAAAATCCTCTCAAAAGCGATACATTTTTCACTCAATGCTGGTTATAATAATGTTTGATTAATTTTTAAGCGACTATTAACCGAAAACGGATTTTCAGTTAATTAAGTTGTTGATAAAACGCTAAAATTTGATAAAAACTTGAATGACTCCAATCATAACTTGCATCTCAACTGTAAATCAACAGAATTCACTTCGCAATCATAGCAGTCTTTTAAAGAAATTCATTAATAAGGATTTATAAAGATTTTATAAAACTTAAATTATTTTTAGATGTTTAATTTCAAAGCGGGGGGACAAATCTTGCGATTCCAGGCTTCGGTCGAAGTTTTCTAACAGAGCTGTGAAAGCAATCATTATTCCTATTTACTCATCATTACTCTCAAATTACATTTAATTAGTTCTTGATTATCTTGTACTTACCTAAAATAATTCTAAAATCACCAGATTCCTTTTTTGCGATTGTAATCGTTAGATTGCGATTACTTAAAGTATAAAAGTTATTAAATGCGGTCATTTAGTTAATACAATATATTCATTTATACCAAAAGTTTAAACTTGATCTAAAGTCAGTTTATCAGAAAATATTGCATGCTATATAATCGAAAATCCAAGAACCAAGCGCTACATGAACTACTGGAAAAGTTCAAAACCAATATAAAATGCGAAAATCCAATAATTCTAATTACGGCACACAACAAATAGCTAACATGGTGATTGTATGGTAAGCTTGCAGCCTTCAGGAAAACCAGAGCTTCGCTCTGTCTCGCTGAAAACCGGAGGGATGCGGAGACGAATTCAACTGACCCGACACAAATCGATTGAATATAAGGCGAGACAGCTGTGTTGCCAGCCATTAAGTCTGCGAATGCTTGACTCTGTTATAGGTTGATATGTTCTTATTTTAATTAAATCGCAAATGAAAATTGATTTCAGTAAATCCAGCTGCAAAGTACTTTTAATCCGTTTCTTCCTTTTTTGTGTGATGTGGAACATGTGTGTTATTTCAGTTGTTGCAGACGGAAAACAACTGAAATAAGCTTTTAACAGATTTTTAATTGCTTTCAAGAGAAATATTATAAGATTAAAACAGCAAATTAAATAACAAAAGCAGGAAAACCTTTAAAACTTTAATCTTCAGGAACATATTTTGTGTGCTTATTTTATTTGTACGTTGGGCGGTGTGTTTTTAAGCTTTTAAGATAACATCAAGTTAAAAGCACGGAAAGTCATTAACACAGCTTAAGTAGAATACAAAAAGCACATTTTAACAGAGCCTAAATGGCCCTCGTGACCGTTTCCAGGCATGACAACCATTTTGAATGTAGATGGATTCATTCCCGGTTCATTCCTTGTTGAGGAATAATGAAAAGATCTAAAAATAAAAGATATAAAAATATTAAAACTAAAATAATATAAAATCAAAAATAATAAGTTAAGTAAAGCTAAATGTAATGGAAAGAAATGAAATGGGATGAAATTAAATGGAAAGAAATGAAATGGAATGAAATTAAATGTATTGAAATGAAATCGAATGATTCGAAATGGAGTGAAGTGAAATGGAATGAAATTAATTTAAATGTATTAGAATTAACTGAAACTGAAATGGAAGGAAATTAAATGAAATACAATAAAATGGAATGAATTAAAATGGAATGAAACGAAATGAAATTGAATTAAATTAAATGCAATAATTAAGTTCAGATTACAAAAATAAGATAAAATTAAATTAAATTTAGTTAAATTAGACTAAATGAAATCAAACAAAATCAAATTTATTTCAGTTAAATCAACAGAACTAATCAAAAGTAAGATTTCTTTAACCCAGTAAGCTAATTTTTAATTCTAAAATTTTTAAGCTTCAATAGATTTTGTATATCACAATTTGTCGCACAGGACATCAAAATTGTGCCGGCAGCAACCACTATTTAAATAATGTTTTACATCAACAAAATATGCATAATTTTCTCTCATCCTGCAGTTGTTGCAGGCTCCCCATGTGTCCTGACACATCCTTTGTGCGGTGGATGCAGCTGCTAAATTGTGTGCGGTTGTGTTGATGTCAACAACACGATAATGAATGTCGGCAACACAAAAGTAGAAAGAAACTGCTAACACTTGTTTAATTCTAAAATAAACACTTTTAACAAGTTTGAAGCAACAATTGTGTAACAACATTAATAACAAGTGCTAATGAACATTTTTTCAATATTATTTAATTTCTTTTAAAGATTTCATTGAGTTTTTGAATTATTAATTTAATATCATTGGTTTTGTTATGTAATTAATTTTTTTAATGTAAAAAACTGTCTACGCAAACAAAAAAAAGTTTACACAAAGAATATTGAATATACAATCATATTAAAGAAAAATTAAACAGTTTTTCAATGAACAACAACGATTATTGAAAAAACTATTATATTATATATTTGAATTTAATACAAGGCCGCGCTTTTTTGTACTTTTCCGCCTTCGTGAAATTTTATAAAGTCATATTGGAATTTTGCTATGGCTGCCAACGGAAGTAGGAAGAGCCACAACTCCCTGCCTTATCATCGTCCTGCTGACGTTCTGTAGCTCTATCTGCACATACAAGCGTTCGAACGCTTCTCCTCTTGCTCCTCAATTCATATGTTTTTCGTCGCTTACAAAACAGGAAATTAAATTTGCAATCGAAACGAACGAACTGATAAAAAGCAAAACCTTTGAATGATTTTGCTCTTTTGCATATTCGAGTGCATTTTTGCCTGAACTGTTCTGAGCTTTTGCTTTGTGAAACTCGTGTAAAAATTGCAAATACAATTTTTCAATTTCATTTTATAAAGCAAATATTAGAAACATCTTTGTATGCGAATATTTTTATTATTATTCTCCACATACAATAAGAAAAAACTTCTGCTTACTCAAAAATTAGAAGTTTTTCATGAAGTTCTGGTATGATTTTTTTTTTCCCTTAGAATCTTCTTTAAATTTAACCTGCAAGAGAGAGAAACAATTTTGTTTTCAAATTTACGTTAAAATTTAATATTAATTATCTAATTTTATTTTTGGAAATTTCTCTGTTGCGTTTTCTTGGGTTTACCAGTTGTGTGTTTGTAATCCCCTTCGTTCGTTTCTCTTTCAGCTTCCTTAAAATATGCACAGCATTTTGTGGCAGGTTGATGTTGTGGTTTTTGCATTGTTTATTCTGCCTGCTGCTGTTGTTACTGTTTTTCTGTTAAGAAAACCTTGTGAAATACTTGAAATTCCTATTTCCTGAAATTTTTGAGAAGAAAGTTATTTCATTCTGAAATTTCATTCTGAAATAACTGGGAAAATATATAGAAATATTTGGTGTTAAAAAAATATTCTAATAAATAACCATATCAAGTCGACATTTCAAACCTAACTTACTTAAAAAGACACTTTAAAAGCCCATATTAAAACCTATAAGGTTTTTCTATGGCCTTTTTTTATACATTCTATAGCGGTCATAAAAATGAATTTGTATGAAATATTTTTATGTTAATATATGAATAGATGAATTCCTGTTTCCTTTTCTGTTATTTGGTGCTTTTTTATTCCTTGCTCATTTTGTGGCCAAACTTTTCACCTACAAAGAGAAGAAAAATACAAAGTTTGTCATTTGAAATTTGAAACTGCGACCTTCTGCGCGGAATTTTAAGATTAATCATTATCACTACCAGCATCGTCAGCATCACATCCCTCTCATCTGCATTGTCAGCTTCAGAATTCTTTGCTAATCCTTTACTAAATCCATCCGTTTTTACGAACACAAAAACAGTAGAATGAAAATTCTGACCTCGTTCTAAATTGAGCGGAAACCAGCTACGCTGCGAAAAAGAGAAAATAAGGAAAATGTAAAATTCCAAAGAGAGAAAAAAAATGTGAAAATTTGTTCAACATTAAGAAAAAAGTAGCATTATAATTCGTTCTCCTTCTTCCAGTCTTTCTTGTAAAACTTTTCCGAATGGAAAGACTTATTTTCTTCTTCTGCGCAAGCTGTGCTCTCGCTGCATTTCGCTTTTGCCACCGAGTTATTATCAGGCAGTCAAGTGCAAAATAATGCTTGTCGGCAGCAATTATATCAAGTTTAACGAGAGAGGAGCAGCCACACCCACCACAGTTGCAGACGATATTTTCACATGTAATTTTTGCTATTATTGGAACTTTTTATATTTTTTAATATAACTTAATATTTATATATTATATTAATTAAAAAACCTAATTTAAATAATTTTAATGTTTTTGGTTTCCTAATTAAATGGAGCTTTACGACGAAATTGGTTTTGAAATTTTGAATTTCGAAAGAGCTTTGAAATGGAGGCTTATATGGAACGCTTAAAATATTAAAAACATTCCAAAACAAGTAGTCTCTCGTCTCATCTGTTAAACATTTCTAAACAAAAACCACATTTTGGCAACCGCAAAAAAAGTGGCTTGGCAAGAATTTATCGCTCTTAAGTTCAAGTCGTGCACCGCCCTCGTTTTTCAAACTTTCACAGCCGTCAAAAACATAAACAGAAGCTTGTCAGCTGCAACTGCCAACGCTGACATTGACAAATGCTTGCTGGGGAGGCCAAACGGAACTTCTTTCTCTTTCTTTATATTCTTTCCGTTTTGCTTTTGAGCTTTTAATCCTCTTATAGATTTCGAGAGGATTTCTCTTCTTTAATTAATTAAAAAAATGTGTCGTACAAAAGTCAGCTGCTATATAATAACAATTTATGTTATTATGTTATGTGTTATTTGGAACGATTTGATGTTGTCCCTCGCGAAAATAACAATCTTATCGAGGTTGTATTTTAATAAAAAGATGTCATGTGTAAAACTTAGATTATAGTGAGGTTAATAACCTTAAATATTGAATTATATAATGTCTAATGTAAACCTCAGAATAAAAATTCAGAATAATTTCGCTGCTAACTGTCAATTGGAGGTTTTTAACATTTTCTCTAAAGGCAGCCATTTTGAACTCAAAAGACAGCCATTTTAAGCTTAAGTAATGAGGATCTTTCTTCCATCAAAAGTCAAATCAATTCAGCAACACTTCCATGTTAAAACTCAAATTGTCAACTTTTCCGTTTAAAAGATGCAAAGAAGATTTAAGTGTGGTTTTTCGTTTTTGGTTTATTTTAACGATGCCTCGTGGCTATCACATTTGTAGTTTCTTCTCTTGGTATTGCGAATTTCTTCACGTATTTTGTGATTTCTTTAGATTCCAATGGCAATGATGAACCACATTTGTGATATTCGTATCGCATTTGTGCTGTCCGTGCTGTCACTTATATGATAACACGCTGCGAGGACGGTTGTACACAACTTTGACATGTTCTGTCATTTCATGACATTGATGGAAGGATATTAAATGGGCGATTGTCAGATTTAGCCATCAAATAATGGTGCGTGTTTGCGAAATCTTGGAGTTGTAAAAGGAGTGTAGAAAAATTCCGTGTTAATATTTGAAATGAAAAACATGACAGAAATCAGTATTTGCTAAGTGCAAATTGGTCAGTCGTTATTATGTCTAGTATATAAAGTTCTACACATTTCTAAATTATTTGTTACCATTATAACCGCTGGTTTTTCTAGTTTAAATCCCTTGATTATCTAGTATTTGTTTTTGATACACCTGTTCTTGCGACTATTTTGTTGTCTATTGTTGAGTTAGTGTGCTATGTATTTTTTATTTACACTTCTGGGGGTTTATTTTCTCTTTCTGTTGCTGACATTCGTTAGAAATGGTGTTTCGCTTTATAACCGCCTCGTCTCGCAGGAAACAACGTCAACGAATAAGAAAATTGCTTGTACTTGCTTCCCATCCCACAGTTTTTCATTCCGCCTTTTCCTTATTTTCTTGCATTTTCATCGTATTGTAACTCTAATAATCCAATCCTTCCCTAGTCGCCACCCACCAATCCACCCACTCAACTATCTGCATACATTACCTCAATCCTTATATTGTCTACAATCAAATCCCTTTGTATCCTTCGATTATTTGCTGTTTGTTGCCGCTGGAAATAGCAGATGTTGATTGGGTTCTTGCTAAGCATTGAAGTGCTTGTTACCTTAAAATGTCTCTGTGATATACAATCAACGTACATCACATGTTATGTACTGCTAATCGACGAGAGTACAACCGTTTTATAAAGGATTACCTTAGAAATACCGTAAAAATATCGTATTAGAAAGGATTGCCTTAGAAACATCTCTGAAATAAGATTAAATATAATAGTGTCGACACTTTTATTTTATATCTTACCTTTTGCGTTTACATCACACATTTCTTTAACACGTTCCTTCCTGCCTTCCCCTCTAATCCTTTCAAAGTTGAAGAATCTACCGAACAGATTCCTCAACGTTTGTGGAATTACATACCACATAACAATTATTACTCGTCTATTGTTCTCATCATAAGGAAAGTTTGTTCATCTCTTTTTAATGCTTCTGCCTTCATCTTTTGTTCCTTTGGCGGAACGAAATGATGAGTTCTTACAAAAGGTTTCTCTTATTTTATGGCGTAATTCAATTAAATAATTGATTTAAGTACACTTTTAATGAATTCTTTAGCTTCTGTCGTTGTTCTTTTCCATTCTTGTTTTTCTTTTATTATTATGCCCTCGCTATTGCTACCCCATTGTTGCTGTAGAAATATTCCTGGAAATATTGTGTGTATCATTTCTATTTGTGCAGAGCTTTTTAAAAAATTATTCTGTTTATTGTAATAATTGTTTGGGTCAGAAGATGAGGTGGTTTTTTCTTTAATTATCTATTGTGGGCTTATTTTGCCATCAAAAGGAAATTATTAGAAGAAAAGAAGTATAATAGACGGTACCCTAAAAAGTCCTTTTGAAGAATGTGGAGCTAATGAAAAATAATACTATGAGGGACTTCAGCCAAAAGTACTTTAAATACTTTAATCATACAAATAGCTGAAATAGTTAAATCAATAAATTCTCTTGTATTTTCCCATCAACCGCAAAACTGTAATCATGTGGGAATTTTGATGGTAGGTTCGAGTAGTCCATTCTGGTTAATTTGATAGTTTTGTGTTGCATACTTATCGAAATTGTATTGCTCCGTTCATTAAATAATCATTCGCTTAGAAGCTCACTACATTTTGCTGATTACATTATGCTTGACAACTAACTTTACATGAATGGAACTTTATATGCTTAATTTTACAGTTTATAGAATGCCATTCTAACTTTTTCAGGGACATAAATTGTAATTGGACCCTGTGTTCGACTTCTAATTATACTAACAATATTAAACTTTTAAAACAAGAACCATGATAATTATAATTTTTATATAAAAATCATGTAAAAGCAATTAATTTCTAAAAATCATGTGAAAACAATTGTTTTCTTATGCTTTTCGAAAAATAGCACTAACTGAAAAATAACCCTAATTTCGATTATGATTTCCGCCTGTCCTGATCTTGATCTCGAATAATTGTTTCAACTTGAAAAGACTTTTTCAACCTTGATTATCGTTGTGACCAAAAAACTGTCGCAGTCGCATTCATGATTACCATCACCTTTACGAAACTGTCACGATCTCTATTATAGTCTCGGTTCAAAAATGATATCTCGCGCCCGATTATCGTATCGACCGTGAAAGGCTGTCCCGATCGTAAATTATTGTGGTGATTGACATCACTCATGAACTCAAAAGCCAGAACAGGCAATATTAATTCTGACGGTCGGTCAGAAGTCTCAACTTTAAAGACTCTCTCGATCTCGACCTAACGTCTAGATTGAGAAAAGCTTTCTCCATCTCGATGAGCTTCTCGAATTCGAAACTGTAATGGAACACAGAGAATCTTATCTTATGCGCATTACTGATAATTTCTTCTAAAATATGAAGAAATAAACTCTGTCTCAAGTATTAAATAAACAAGGAAATAATAACTAAAAAAGTTAGTTTACTTTTGTCCAGACAGCTTTAAATGTTCAAGTGGGTGGCTACATATTTACATTTCACACCCGTGTACTTGGCCATGTAGCAGCTGGTGGCGGCACAGCTTCGTGTCTTTCAACTTGCTACTTATTTTGATATAGCGCTCTTTATCGTCACATCCTTCATTGTGACGTCGCTCGCACTATGAAATGTTTACCGTTCCTCTTCACGTTCACTGTTAGCTTTCCGTTTTCGTGTGTGCTCTTCTCTCTCTCTCTCTCCTTTTTTCCCCTCTCTTGAAGCTCAGTGTCACCCTTTGGCATTTGGTCTTCCAAGTCCTACTTTTCGAATTTCCCACAGTTTCCGCCGCACTACTGTATAATACAGTGTTGCCGTTGTCCGCAAAAACAAAGTATGCTTTGTTTTAAAATTGACCACATGTTCAGTTTGTTGGTTCTCATGTTTGTTTCACCCCCACGCCGCCACTCTTTTCAAAAAGCCGCATATATTCTTCTTTCCCAAAGCCGCATATATTCTTCATTCATATATTTCGGTGTTACCGCAAGCAATTATTATCCTCTCATGGTTTTATATTTGCTTTTATCTGTCAGTAAACAGGACTGTAGGTTGTGAGGATGAGCAGGAGGAGGAGGTGGAGGAGGAGGAGGTGGTGGAGGAGGAGGTGGAGTTCTATAAGAGAGGTTGGGCGAATTTTAATTTCCATCGTGTGATAAAAGTTCAGCTTCAGCTACTTCAATTTCAATGGTATTCGTGGGCGAACGAAGTTCCCTGTTGGTGGTTGTAAACGAATCCTTCAGGATGTGCATGTTCAGCTGACAGCTTCAAAAGGACGCGAGCAGATCCTGCACGAAATGCACAAACATTGTTTCCGTTGATAACGCTTCTCTTTTTGTGGTTCGAGAGTGTTGTGAAGTGTTCTTGCCTGTGGATGACGTGGAGCTTTCCATAGCCGCCATTTTGAGTGAAGGAATGCCACCATTTTCGGAATTTTCATTAAAGATGCTAAAGAGATTTTCTGCTATGAAATTAAATTAATTTTCAATCATTCAATTTTGAACATTAAGTATTTATTCAATTTTTTGCTAGTTCTTTTACGATATATTCATCTACTGAATTTTAAACCGCACTTAGCAGAGTCTTTCAGCCATAAATCCGAATCCTTTCTACACTTTCTACATCCTTAACTTCCTGTCACCTCCTCACCACTTTTCTTCTCTTTATCACCGAATTATTACTTCTTTTATGGAGGCGGAATTACTGTTGCTGAGCTTGCTGCGGAAGTGGAAGTTGTTCGTTGAATGGCCAAACGGAAGTAGCATTAAGTATTGTGCTGCGCAACGATGAGTCACTGGCACTATATAAGCAGTTGCTGTGTATGTATGTTGCTTTTACTAAGCTCAAAAAGCATTGTAAATCCTTCAGCAGAACCTTGTAACTTCAGGTTGGTTGTTACAACTATAAAAACAACGCCTACCAACAATCCGAGCTACATTAAGCCCCACCTTTTAATGGGTTCTCGGCTATTAACGTTTTAGTATCGCCGTCGTGGTCTCTTTTCGAAGATTAGCAGCACGGAACGTTGTAAGACATGATAAAGAGGAGAAGAGATAAAAACAAAATTTAAGCTACATTTAAAGGACTCTGAAGGAAATTAAGAAGAAGCGAAACACGTTTTTAAAATGGGCAAAATAACTAATTAAAATGACAAAATGATGAAAACTTTGAACGCTACAAAATTTCTTTTAATATACTCGTACGATGATGTATTTTTTTGTAATTAACTTAAATTGAACTTGCTATTAAACATCGTTGCAGCTTTTAGCACACCCGTTGCCTCATTGCTGCGACTTAATTACCACATCATCAATTTTAATTATTTGCCGACAACAATAACGACAATTTATCGTGACCCATCATGTTGTTGGTGGTCGCTGCCAAACGCATTTCCTCGAATTTCGGCGTAGTTGCACATACACATTATAGGCTTCTGCTTCACACAACGAGCTACCAACCACCACCTCCTTCCTCATTCCTTGCCCTCCACTGCTTACACTGAAATCTGCTGAGCCCACATTATGTGTTCGGGTTGCCAGATTCTGCAAATAACCACCGCATCTCGTTGATTTAACATTTAATTAGGCATCATTTGGTTGTTGTTGCAAATAGCAGTTGCTGTTAGACAACCGGATGTGATGCGTACAACTAGAAGCAAAATGGAAATTGAAACATTTTATTCTGAGCAACTGTGGTAACTGGAATTATCAAATACTTACATACGTAATGTAAGTAGTCACACATTACAGTTCCCATCATAGAATTATTTACTGAACATTTTACCGAGGAAACTTTGCTGACAATCGTGAATGAAAACTACTTTTCGCATTTTCTCGCTTTCTAAAAATGTCACTTTTCATTTACTGATCATTTGTCAATTTGTTTTTCTTTTATTTCTTTTTCTCCAATCAAAATTAACAGAATTCAAAGTTTTCGACAACAATTTCTACTTTTCGGCTTAATTTTCTTCCTTATTTACAAAAAATTGGCTAAAAAATATTAGATCCTCCTTCAATTGCAAAAAATTTAAAAGATCAAACAAAAATTGGTGGTGCGGTGCTTTAGTGTGAAGTGAATTCCGTTGCTGATGTGAAATATTTTCTTGTTTAGACGCTTAACGGTAGCATAAATACATACAGGCAAAAAAATTCGTAATTGCCGAGATAATGATGACGTCAACGACGAGAATACCGACGCCGGTAGATTTACCGACGCCGGAGGATTTATTGCCCTCAACCTCGCATTTGGCGTCTACATCGAATTTGCCATCAACCTCGCATTTGCTTCCGCTGTCGACTCAGCCATCACATTCGACTCTGCCATCAACATCGACATCGTCATCGAATCCGGATTGCGTTTTGCGGCAACGCTTCGTAAAAGATTGCAATAATTGCAGCAGTTTAGAAGAGGTGCGTAGGCGATTTTGAAATTGTCCGTATTGTCCTCGTTCTTCTTCTTGTTGTTTTTGTTCGGATTTTGTATTGCTAAATTAGAGCTTATTTTTGTTGCCAATGTGTTGTCAGTTCTAATTGCTGTTTTTTCAATCATTCGCCATTCTATTTATCTCTCTTCGCTCCCTTATCGAAGTTCGTGAAAATGGAGACTCTAATTCAGCAACTAGATGCACTGGCCTGCCTGCCTTCCTATCTGTTTGTTTTTCTAACTTCCTTGCATGGTCGCCTGCTTGCTGGCCTGATTGCCTGTTAGTCTGTTCGCCCATCAGCTTGCCATCAGCCCACCAGCTTTGTGGCCAGCCTACCAGCTTGCCGGTCAGCTCACAAGCTTGCTGGCCAGGCTACCAGCTTGGAGGCCACCCCACCAGTTTGCCTGCCATCCCACCAGCTTTCCAGCATGCTGGAAAAATGGCTTTTTTTCATGAAAGTATTACGAAAAGACAGAAAAATTAATTCGGAATTTATCAGGAATTTAAAACTTCTATTAGTTACTGAAATTAACTAATAAATTAGAGTTATACCAGTTTAACAAAATGTATAAATAAATATTCAAGTAATAAAATACTTTTCTTTTAATTTCAGGTATGTTTTCAATATAAGCCAACATAATTAGGGATCAAATGTAACTGCAGCACACTGTATTTTTATGGCAAGTAAATTATTTAAGCAGGTTTATGCAATTAAATGATAGTGAAACATTTCCTTAAAATAATCCAAAGAAAAACGCTGCAAGTGGTAGCAAAAAAGGCGTCTCCCTCCGGGTGTAGGGTGTAATAATTGCAGTGAAAGTAAAAATAGCCCTACAAGAAAACACTAAACTAGTGACAGAAAAATCGACGACGAACAAAAGCTGACGTTTGCGCAACAAGTGTTTTAATTGAGTTGAATTAATTAGCAGAAATAATCATACAAATGAGGAGTACAGAGCGTGGGATCAAAAAGTCGCGCGGCCGCCACTTGGATGCAAAAATGTGCAGCTGGCAAAAGTTGAGCCAACTTAAATTGAACCGTTTGGCGAAGCGGCGAAAATTGGTTGGCATCTACTAATTAGCAGCCCAAATTGCGTAGAAGCAACTTTTCGTATTTTGCTTTCAAACAAATCGTGCTAATTGGAAGCAAATAAAAAGTTTTAAAGGGTTTTTTTTCACTTTACTGCCTGATGAAGGAAGTTAATTGGGCGAAAGCATTCAAGTTTAATGCAGAACCCTTCAAAACGTGAATTGAAATGCTATATTTTACTAAAGTATAAGTTAATAGCTAGAAAGTTCGTTAAAAGCAAAATTTCGAAAAGGAATTTCGTTGAAATGAGAAGATATTGAAGAGGTTTCCAGCACTTGACGGCTCAAATTGAGTACGGGGCGAATAACAGATAACGAAAATTACAAAATTGTACATATTATACAAACAGTAAAGAAAAGAAAAACATATTTTGCCGCTGTTCTCGGTTTTTACTTTTAAAATGACCTACTCAACCTAAGCGTCCAAATCTAAACTGAAATCAGCGAAAACGTGTAACATTCTGCTGTTAAGAAATTGTAACTTTTTTCAAGCATTTTTTTATAATAACACAAAATAAAGTCAACGACCTCGTAGTCGTTTCTCAGTTGGACGTAAAAAATTATTGCCTACCTAGTAACAAAAACGCTATTCTGGCCACTCCAACATTCCATTTCTTACCACTTCTTTCTTGACTTTTAGTGTTCTAAAAACCAGCAAGAAAACCTCCGCCTCTTCTTCCCTCCTGCTTCTGAAACACGAACTCAAGAACCATCCGCGGCCAACGTCCAACCTGTTAGGCAACCAACACGAAAAGGATTCCTTTAAGCAAACAGGAAAACCAGGTTAAGTTGGGGTTCGCATACGTGTGTTGCCAGCGCAACGGCAAAACATGTGGGAAAGAAATCAATGCTGCCACCAAGTTTTGATAGCCAGCAGTGCAAGTGTAACCGAAGTGGGTTAAAAAGTAGTTAAAAATAAAATACAAGTACAGCGGCTCGAAAGGAAAACGTGGCGTTAGTTTTAGCGAGCTGTGAAGCATGAATTAGGCCAGCAAGTTATTTCAGGCCATTGCATTTTGTAGGGCTTCGAATTGAAAATTAGTAGGGTGTGAACAACTCTGGATTCAATTTAATTTCGGGGTGAAGTGTTGCGTAGCCGCTAAAAGCTTAACGAAAAAATGATCTTGATAAAATCTCTTTATATATTAAAACAAATACAAAAAATTATAAACACATAGGATTCTTTTGTAGAAAGATTATAATATTAGAGTCTTCTGCAGAATTCAATTAAAGAAAGATTTTTGTTCTCGGAAATTAAATTAAAAAAAGATTTTTATTCTCATGTACTACCAGAAAATGGATTTAAACGATCGTAGAAGAGTCAAATTCCATTAACTTCGCTTCTATATTTTACTATAATTTTACTATAATGTAAACCAAGAAAATGTAAAAACTATTGAATTGAATAACATAAAAATTGGAAAACTGTGGTCCAGAAAAAATCGTTCATTATTTATTGGCAGCAAAAGTGATAAAAGACGAGAATGGAGTGGTACAAAAAAACTCTGCATCTTTTGAATAATGTAACATTTCTCGGAAAATACTTTACGGCGTTTCTACTCACATCATACTTCTTTCTTCTCTTTCTATCGGAAAATACCGACCCCTTCTCGAGCTGCTGTTGCCATTTTCAATTTATTTGCTCTGCGTTCCACGTTGATGGCAAGCTATTTTTACTTAAATTTTTGTCTCTTTTTTAAATAAAAATTTCCATCCATTTTACGTCTTTTGCCTTCGTCATCCCTCTCTCTCTCTCTCTCTCTCTCTCTCTCTCACCGAACATTTTACGTGTTAAGTGTTTCAGTTCATCTTATCAAACAGGTGAATACATTACTTCACACAAAGACTCCCAGAATGCCGATAATGTAAACCGCATTCAGATGAGTGGTCGAGCAGGATAGAGAGAGCCGGGAGTGCTGGAACAGCCAGAAGAGTGCAGAGCATTAAAAGCAGTGAGAGCAAGAAGAACGTGAAAGCAGGGAGACCAAGAGACCGGTGTGGAGCGCAACTATTTAAATAAAGACCAATAAATTTCGAGAGCTCCCCTTCGAGACCTCGAGAATAATTTTCAACCTGCTTGAGCGGGTGGCATAAAAACTGTTATAAAATTAATGAGCAGCGTTCTTGGTTGAGATTTAGTGGCAACGCTTTCCACTATCTGCGCGAAAATAAAAATCATTAAAAAATAAAACCCATAATTTCAGGCGATAACGAAAGTTAGTTCTGTCCTTGCAAATGGCAACATAAATCATTTTTGGTATTTGGGAAGGAGATAACTGTAAAAAAATTGAAGTTTCATTTTAATGAAAAGTGACAAAAATTTAGTTGCAAATTGAATAAGCTGAACAATTTTCAACTAAGCTTACAAATCTTAAAACGTCTTAGTTCTTCTAAGCATGGAAAATAGATTTTAAATAATTTGCTAGCAAAATAATTTAAATAATCTCCAAATTGAATTATAAAATGTAAAATTACAGAAACGTTTCGAAAATTGAGGTTAAAAATTTTGATATAAGGAGAATAATTATTACTCTGAATGAAGACTCGAATGCTAATTATAAAATACTCAAAAAATCTGAAGGTACTTCAACTGAAATCCTTGAGCCCTAATTTTGCTAACTACCAACCACAGCTCGTCCTTCTTCGCCCGCAGCCAACTACTTCAGTTGCACTTGCAACTAAACGAGACTTTGCAGCAAGCATGCGTAATAAATTTGAGCTCTGCAGAAAACAAGAACGACAAAAAATGGGCAGCGATTGTGCGAGGAAGTAATAATTTTTGCATTTTCTGCATCATTAAACGCAGTTTAACGCTTTATAGTGCTTTACTAAATGCTACCGCACGTCATTACACTTGTTCTGGAACACCAGCTTCCTCCAAACCCCCTTCCCCTAACTACCAACCACTTCAACACTCCACGACCTCCCTTTCTTCCCCACTTAAGTTTCCAACCAATGAACTTCTGGAGAAGTTGTCGCCGGCTCTTCAAAAGTCGTGTTGAATTTTCGCATTCTTTGCCTTTTTCTTTAATTTGCACTTTACACACTTTTGTTTAAAGAAAAAACAAAAAGAAAGAATGACAGAACAAAGGTTAAAAAATTAAATAAAAAAGAATTGAGAGTTTTGGGTGAAAGCTTCCGTGGAAAAACTTTTAAAAGTGAATTAAGAATAAGAACAACATATGTATGCGAACTATTTGCTTAAAAGTTTTATGATTTTCAGTTGGGGAAATTATTTTTTAAGCGTTTCTATTTAAATATGTAAAACCACCCCACTAGGAAGTGAGTTCAGTGGTGCTTCTGCGTGATTACTGAAGAACGTGAAATATGTAAATTAAATAGTTAAAATTACAATTACATTATTTCATTTTGTTTTATGACCACAAAATAGAAATATTGTTGAAAATTCATTTGTATTTTAATGCAAATTTAAACAAAAAAAAGAAGCCAGATTGCACAATTGGAATTCGAGACAAAATCGGGTAGAAATCTTTGCAAATATTTTCTTCATTATTTATAGTTATTTTCAAAAGTTATAGTTATTTTCAATAGTTATTTTCAAAAGCTTTATAAATATTCAAAATTGAAAAACATCTACGTTCCAGTGCAGGTTCGTTACAATCAGATAGAAACATTCAACCATAAAACTGACACGAAATTTTTGAGGTTTTACTAAATTAAATAAAAAAATTATAGAAACAAAATTTTAAATTCGAAGCGAAGCTGCACCCACACTCATCCTCTCATCTGTAGACATCATGCAGTCCTGACAGCTTTTGTTCTTCTTATCCTTGTTCTTCACTAAATCTGTGCAGAGTTTTGTTGTCACCCTTCTGGTGGACCTGCTGGAGGGACGGACGGACAAGAGTGAAGAAACCCATCAGAATGATCTGTTCGCTGGCAAACGATTTCAATTTAATGGCAGCCAGATGTGTGTTTTATGGCTTCAGATGCTCTGATGTCTCTGCATCGCTGGCAAATGCTGCAGTTGCAGGCAGTAGTTATGGCAGGTGCAGCAAGGTGTGGCGTGATGCGATGACAGAATTTTAATGTCACTAAAGTGACATTTCATCAATATTCAGTTGAAAAATAATATGTCTTTCGATGACAAAGGGAGCGGTATTTTAATTTTAATAATTCTATTTTTGATTCATTTATTCCTATATTTCGTAAGTGTTTCACCCACTTTAATGATATTTGAATTTTTCTAATACATTCTGATACTTAAAATATTTTCCTTTGTAAGCCATTTTCCGTAATTCCCCTGACACAACCATGTAGTTGTTTTTTGCCCAGTGCTTTCTAAACTGCCTTGAACTTGAGAATCTCTCAATATTTCTCTAAGAGTTCTACTGCAACTATTTCTGACTTTCCTCCTCTCAGAAATCTTCAGCGCCCCTATAGTTTTAATGATATTTTCTAGTTTTTTATGATATTTGTCAATATATTTTACACTTTATGCCGCTTTTAACCGATTGTCATTCTTTCATCATTTTCGTAATGCATCACATTTTCTACTCTAGTGATTCTTAAACTGTTATAAGCTAGGTATTTTTTATAGTTTCTCTCAAACTTTTTCAAAGGCTCTCTAATAGCATTTTGGAGCAAGATTTTTAAATTTCGTTTATAGCTCATTTATTTCTAATTTCTACTCTTTATTTTCTTTCTTTTCACTTTTGGGATAATGTGGCAAATTTTGGCCACGTGTTCTAAATGAATTTGCATCATAACGACGTGAAAATCCTTTTTCTTTGGTTTGTCGAATGCATTGCAATTTCGCGCATTTGTTACCAGGAAGTTGAAAGAGTTTTAATGGCTATAAAATGGACAACGAAGTGAACAGTGAATAATTTAAAGAAAGCTTTAATCCAATAAATAGAACTTTAAAGTTCAAATTGTTATCTGCAAGAAGTTTTTGCCACGTTTTCTCTCTCTTATTTCAGTGGTCCGGCAGCCATTTTGTAATTTTATCCATTATTTGCTATTTTCTCTCTCTTTTTAAATTTTAGTTGTTAGTTTCTGGTGGTGTTTAGTTTTCTCTGTTTTCTTTTTTTTTTGCGAACTTCGCATACTTTGCATGCAACGGTCGTTTCCGCTTCCTTTCCCCCAAACAATTAAATTATTCGCTTCACCTGTTGTGGTGGAAGTCTGCTCTCTGCAAACTGCAAAGTTGGAGTGCTTTCAGCTTGAATCATTTAATCCGATTTGAATGTTGGTATATTTTTAGTTTTAGTTTTCAGCAGTGAGATTTTCGTACGGTTTCTGCTTAAAAAAAGAATGCTAAAAAATTTTTATATATTTCTAAAAAAGGAGAACTTCTAATTAATCACTTTTTGGTGAACTCAGTTTAACTTAATTTGATAACTTAAAGGTGAAAATTAAAGATAAGAAGTTATGTTTCAATTTTCAACAGTTTAAAAAGCTCCAATAAGTTGGTAGAAGAAAATGCTCCAGTAACTTGTAAAAATTGTTCATACACTTTGAGAAACCCACGCTCACCCAGGACAACAAAAGCCATTCAACCATTAAAATCTCATCTTGTGTTACCCTGACAACAAATCTCTAGCAACTCGAGAAACCATCACGCAATGCAAGCAGCGACGGCGTAGTTGGCTGGAAAGGCTGGCTGGCTGGTAGGAAGGCAGGCAGACAGGCTGGCTGACTGGAAAGCAGGCAGACTCGCTGGCTGACTGGAAAGCAGGCAGACTGGCTGGCTGACTGGAAAGCAGGCAGACTGGCTGGCTGACTGGAAAGCAGACAGACTGGCTGGCTGCAGGTTGACAGGTATACTGGAAAGCAGGCGTGCAGCTTGGCATGACAGGCAGGCTGGCGGGTTGGATGGCGAGCATGCTGGTTGAATGACAGGCGAGCTGGTTGAATGGCAAGCACGCTACCGCTTGGATGACAGCCAGATTCTGTTTAAAATCGGAAATAATAATAATAATTCTCATAAAAAAGTTTGATAATAATCTGAATGTATTCTCGTACTGACTGGACTTCTAATGTACTCTTAATAGTTTAATATTCTCAATGTAATCTTTTCGTAGTAGGTAACTGAATCATTTTTGTCGCTCCATGCTGAGCTTTTCACGCGCATTTTGGATAGAAACTTAATTGAACGGAAATACGAAAATTAGTTGATGACAGCAATTTCCTTTCACGGTTAACTGAGGTGTCTCGGTGTCCTGCAATTAATTAAGAAATAATTAAAGTGTCAGAAACTGAAAAGCAAGACGGAAGACCTATTCGGCAGTTCAGCATAATGATAAAACTTTGTGAAATCGTTTTTGTTACCTAATAAAAATTATCAACTTCCTCGAAGATGGAACATAAAACTTCCCTTTAAAGCTTTCTAACAGCTCATCAGTTTTTTTCAGTGAAAATAAAAAATTAAATCACTTGCAACTGTAGCAATTTAAAACGTCTTTTTAAAGGCTTCTTCATTTATCATCATTAAACTCTTTAGTTAAATGGAAGCTGAAGCTTTAAGTTTTTCAGCATAAAGATGTCACAACGAAAAAGTTTCAAAAACTATCCTCATTTTAATTATGTATTCATCGTGTGGCTGCAGAGAATTCGCTTAACTTCGTACTGTCAACCAAGAGCTCTTAATTTAACTGCTTACTGGCCGGAAGAGCCTGACTAAAGCCAGAAACTTCAGCCTTCGGGCCAATCAGGAACCACGCCCTCCTCTTGCTGCCAGTCCAGTAGATTTCACACAAACATTTCCTTCATTTCGATGTCGCTTGGGCAACAAAACACAAGACAGACCAACAGACTAACAAGCATGCTTTGCACGTACTTTCGAACATCATTTTACTGTTTTGTCCTTCACTAACATCTCTGTTGGCCTGCTGTCAGATCGAGCAGGCCAGTGCTTCTGAATCGTTGATCCGTGGAGCTGGAGAAGCACTCAACTCTTCTCAATGGATTGAGAAGCACTGCTATGCTGCGCACCAGGGCTACTCACGAAAGCATCAAGTTTTTATGCTGTTTGCTAGGGATTTCTTTGTTTTTTCTTTCGTTCTTTGCATTTCAAACTTATATTTGGAGCTGCATTTAATGCCGTTATATTGATGCACGTTAAATTGCTGCTGCAATTTTGCGCAGGCACGTACGAGTTCCCACATTGAGTGCTTTTCATGTTGCAGGAAGAACAAACACAATTCAGAGCTTTTGATATGATTGTCAGCTTTTCAAAGCTTTATAAGCACTTACAACGAAATACCTAAAAAACTAGAAAACTCATAGTAAATTAAGGAAAAAAGCTTTGTTTTAATTTTAGATTCTTGCATAAAAATTTAAACAAAATCTCGAATTACTATTTTTAACGAATTTCGTGTTATAAATTTGCGTTTTAGTTTACTAAATTATTGCATTAAGTTGGAATTATTAATTATTATCAATATTCAATATTTAGTATTTAACATGGAAATTCGCGCGGTGTGCAGACCACTCTTCAAAATTCATTAAAATGCCTTATTTCAGTGCTTCACAAACTACTTCGCAGACGGAAGTCCAGTGCTTGTTACACTGCACTCCAGTGTTGCTTATAAACTTTTTTCTTTTATATTTATTTCTCTGTAATATTTAGTTTCTTCTTTTTTTCTGATTTTGCGGAAAAATTTGTCTTCTTCAATCAGTGTAATTTTTACGCTATAAGAGGAAAATCATAAAACTAGAATTGTAAATTTTACATTTTCAAATTATTCCGGCAAATATCGCATAAAGTAAAAACTTAAATATTGATATCGGAAAAAAGGAAAGACTAGAAAAAAATGTCAATCAATTGTAATCAATGAAGTTGTCTTGAAAGCGTTGACTTTTATTCAGTGACGGTGAAGAAAGAGATGAGCGAACAGGGTCGGGAAATGCATTTTTCATTTCTTCCACTAACGTCCTCCCCTACTTCTCACCGGCAATCTTCTCGAACCGTCAGACGACACCACCTCCTTTTCGCATCCACCTTCAACATCCTTATCTTTACCGTCATTTTTCTTATGCTTTTTTGTGCACTTTTCCTCCCGTTAAGCAAATTTAATATGAACGCTTTTATCTGTTCTCCGCTTAACACTTCCGCTATCAACTTTGATACCGATTTTTCGTGACTTCCTCTTACATGGTTACACTCAGCTTGATTTTGTTCATTATCAATTCTATTTATTCGTCTTTAGAACTTTGTCAAAAGTATCTTCTTCATTTTCTAATTTTTGATTTATTAATAGTTGTAGCAAGTTGGAATATTTAAATCATTAAAATTAAAAAAATAAAAACTGGGGACAAATAAATTATTCTACAGAGTATTCTATTTTATTAAAATGTTTGTGTTTTGTTACAAAATTACTTGTAAGTATAATAAAATACAATTTTGTGAAAATCTCTAGAATATCTTGCAACTTTAATGAGTTGTATAAAAAATATTATGACTCCAATGAAAGCTAACTTCAACAATTTCAATTTATTCGAAGAATACTTGAATACTTTTAGTAGATTTCTATTATTAACACGCTGTTTTCACAAACGAACCGTACAGCGTTCTTCGGATATAAGGTTGCATTTAATTATCGCTGCCTCTGAAGCTGCTTACACTGACTGAACTTGGCCTAGAAGTTGTTGTTTTGATGAGAGTCTATTGATTGTTGTTATCCATTCGAATGGTATTTCTTTTAATTCTGTCCTCAGAGTCGTACGTGACAGATACATGCGGGTATCTCTCATCATCCCTGCTGTGTTGTACCAGAAATATCTATGCTACCTGCATGGACCAGAAAATACAATTTAATCCGCTGTAATTCGAGATCCTGCTGTGAAGTGATGGATTGATGGTGCACATGATGAGAGAGAAAGTTACAGAGAGAAGAGAAAGAGAGAGAGAGAGAGAGTTCATTTAAAGAGCATTCTAAACGAATTTATGCAAAGAGAGAGAGAGAGAGAGAGAAAACAGCCTGTTTTCTGTATTCTTTTATTTTTTATTTAATTGCTTGCCATCCCTGTGGGAAACAAAGTACACGTTACTGTCAAGTAATACTACAATCAGTTGAACGTGTGCGAAAGTGAAATTTTCGTTGCTTTTCATTGACTGTAGTGTGAATTCACAGTTAACAAATTTAATCACTATAAAAACAAATTCCATCTTTAATAAAGTCTTGATTTTTGTTTCAAACAATTAATTTAATCTTGTGAGATAAGTTTAGTGAAAGTAACATTTGTGCATATTTTACCCAATGAGACTTTAGGTAAAATTAGTAACAATAGAAATACATAATTTCCTAGTGGGTATTTAATATCCATGACGTGGATATGAATTAACTTACGATGTCATTCTTATTTTTCTGCTACGCAGGATTATTTTGTATTTCTTATTTATACTTTTCATTGATTACAAATATTGTTGATTATAATTTTTGTGTTCTAAATAATTTTGCCAAGGCAATTAATTTCTCTCTTTTTTCCTACCTCTCTCACTCTCTCTCTCTCTCTCTCTCTTTCTTTCACTCTCTGGATTCTTGTCCCTTGAAATTCTGTAGTTAATAATAGTAATAATAAGTGAGTGCTGGCATTTTTATTTAGTTGATTTTCTGTGCTCAAGTAACAGCGACGATTGGATTTAAGTGGTCTTGCTTTCTTTTTGTTTTGATTTCAACAAAAATGTGTATTATTTGAACTAAATAAAAAGTGTGTGTGATTTATATATAATGAAAATAGAAGAGAAATAACGTTGGTCTAATTTAGCCACGTTTACACATAGCTATAAAATAGTTTTGCATACTGACGTGTGCTCACTTATTTATTTATTTATTTTTCGTTCTCTTTATGTTTTGTTTTTGGCCTTTTTTCAAAGACGGTTTAACCACGTTGTGAGTTAATTTGTCTGCCTTTACTTTGTTATTGTAATCAGCCACTCATAGCATTGCGTGCCCTCTTTTTCGTGCTGGTACGATCTCTGGCTCTCTTTTCTAAAGTTGTGTGTTGTCTTGTATTTTTAAATGAAATAAAATTTTCATTGTTTGTTTACGCAATTGTTTTTTTTTTATTTTAAATATGTAGCAAAAATTTTGCTTATTAACGTGTTTTTTCCTTTTTTATGAAGTAGCCAAAATTTGCCGCGTTTTGCTCGTTTCTTTTTCTAATCTTTTCTGTTAATTTTTTGTCATTAAATAAAATGTCACGCGATTTTTATCAACTTAATGGCGACGTCAATGACCATTGCTGATTTTTTAAAATGTTCATTCTTCTGAGATACGAGTATAACTAATTTCCGCATGCAAATTTATATTAGGCAAGGTGAAGAGTTTTCATGTTTTCTGTGTTTGTTATGTTTTGCAGTCACATCTTTATGTTTAATGTGTCAGTAAACTTCCTTACTTGTGCTACTGTAAACTCCCTTAATTGTGTTTGTGTTTAATGAACTAAATTGATTAATAAAATGCACTTTCTACGCACTATAAAAATGCGTCACTCTAGTCAAAAATTCGTCGACGAAGTGGATGTAAGTTTATTTTATTCAATTTTATGTCTACATATATATAACAATTACAGCTTATCTCTCCAATAAATTGTCTATAATCTAAATTGTACAGCTGTGGTTGTGATTTTAACAGCTTTCAGTTTTTATTGCTAGATTTGTAATTCTTTTCATTTCCGCATTCGCTTTTAGGAAACTCAGCATTTTATTAATATATTCCTGACTCCGTATTCTGGAAAATTAGAAATCTTTCACTCAATTTCATACTTAATTTCCGAAGTACGAATATATCGTCAAAAAATAGAAATCGGATTTTATTTTATAAAAATCCCTACATTGAGAAAAGAAAAAGAAGAAGTGTAAAATCCAAGCTATAAGCAAAAATTTATTTAATGAACTCATCTTGTACAAAAAAATATGCTTCTCGTGGATTGAGTGGAAAAATAACTTTTTCAGTCGAAATTTTAGTGAAAATGTAAGAAAATAGGGCAATTTTACCAAAAATTACACTTATCGAATATATCGCATTTTTTTGGATATTTTAATCTGTTCTCTGCTTTTCTCATATATAATTTAAAGATATGAATTGTGATTGTTTTTATATTCTTAATAATATATTTAGTCTTAAATTAATTTTACTTGAAAGAGATTCTTTAAACGTTTGTTTTTTCGATTGAGTTAAGAAGGGTGTGTTGATCACTTTATAACTTCCGCATAATCTTCTGATCGTGCAAACACACTTTTGCTCTGAATCACAATCAAAACAATTTATTAGTTCTAATTTGGACAACATATTGTTGCCAGATTTAACCACTTCTCAGTGCAAAGTTTAATTTTAGGTTGACTTTTATACGTTTATATAAAATCACTTTAATAAATTGTAAAATATTGAAGTTAAGGCGAAATATGAAGTTCCAAACATTTACTAATTATGAATAATAATTTCTCAAAAAATTGTTGTGGTTCACTGCTAGTGTTTTCTCCGATTTGTATTATTTATAATCCCAACAAATGTTTGCGGTTAATTGGTTAATACTGCAAATGTTCTTTCTAAGTTTTTATCATCATCAGTTAATTACGTATTTGCAGTTGTTTTGCGAGAAACTTAATTAGCTTTATACGCGCACGTGTTGATGGTGATAATTTAAGGGCAGCCATTAACATTCACGATTTTATTTTAAACGCTAGCCTTATCCAGAAGTAAAGTAATTTTCTATGTAAATTTTAAATATTCTCTTTTTCCAGGAAAAGTAAAAAAGTTGAACAAGTGAAGTACAGATTTTTCGATATTATAATCAATTATTCTGTCGTCCTTTAATATAGGAGTAATTTATTTCAGTTGATGCAAATGTTCATTCAGTAATAAATTATAGTGTTTGTTTTGACTTTTGTTATTATAGTTCATTGTAATGTTCCTGTAGAACAAAATATTCATGTAACAATTACAAGTAGATGAATTGCAGAACCTGGTGTAAAAATCACTAAATTTTAAG
Source organism: Sicus ferrugineus (assembly GCA_922984085.1). NCBI lineage: Eukaryota > Metazoa > Arthropoda > Insecta > Diptera > Conopidae > Sicus > Sicus ferrugineus. Next base: position 1,964,297 of record OV277350.1, on the reverse strand, counting down.
TACATTTAAGTAACTTAAACTGAATTAAATGAAATAGATTGAAATCCAAACGAATTTAAAAAAAAGGTAAAAATACATAATTGAAATAAACCCAACTAATTTAAACTTATTGTAAACCCAGCTAAATCTCAACTGAACAACTGAGCTCAGGTACACAGAATGTCGGAGCAATTACTTCCATAAAATATAAAAAGATTTCATAGAAAAATAATGAGAATCATCGAAAAGCGAGCGAATATAAACCCTTAACAGCTTTTTACGTTATAAAGCGCCATTTTCGGCATTTTCCTTTCGTTTCTGCAGAGTAAGGGTTTACAGAGACCTATATTAGCTAGGTTTACACAAACTGGTATCCGCTGATTTTGCACTGTATTTGTTGCTATGTTTTAAAGGCTTTAAGAAAATGTTCGAGTATTCAATATACCACACTCGTGCATTCAATGGAAAGAAGTATCGTTCAGCTTAATGGCATCTGAAATGAAATTTCTTGTACTCAGTGACATCTAAAGTTTTAACGACTTGACTACTTAAATTTGAAAAAACATTTTCCACAATGTGGAAGGTTTTAAATATAAACAAAAGCCTTTTGTGTGTTTCTATTTGTCCTTTTAATTCTACCTTCTTTATGGTAAACTCAAGTCAGGATAACTAGCATGACTGAGGTTAATTCTGCATAACTTGCCTGTGTTTCATTATATATAACTAGAGGCCTTACAGCTAAACCTCTCACAACTCCAACCTCCTCAACTCCTTGCAACTTGTCTCCAACTACGCTCCTTATAACCTCAAATTTATCCTAAAATTTCCAGCCGTTTCGTTTATTCAGGGCTAATTGTTTATTTATTCCCAAAGCAATTACAATATTTAAACGCAGGGATGATGGTAGAGGTACCACTTACTCAAACAATAGACCGCTCTATGTAAACGAATAGTGAAGTTCGTTCCCTTGCTCGAATTTATAGTGAAAAACTTCTTTAAGCAAACTAAAACTTTGCAAAACAAGTTTTCAGTGAATACTTGAGAGAAAAAAGTAATATTCAGCTTTTGTTTCTTCAGTATACAAAACTAAATGCCTGAACTCTCAACTTTCTTGGGCAGAACTACTTTTTTGTATAAACGAATTTCATGTTTAGGGGAAGTTAAATCGTGTGGTTGATGACTGAGAAATGTTGAAATGCAAAATAAGTAAAGGCATGAAAACGAATGATAATCACTGAAAGAAATTCGGAGGAGCTTCATTCCAGGAAATGTAAAATACATTATTAATTTTTCTTCATGATTATTGAGACTTCAACGTCATATTGTGTTGTCAGTAATTACTAAAATTAATATTTTGTATATAATTGGAAAAATATCTTTGTATTTTTATTGTCTTCGTGATTCTTTTCTCTACCCTTCGAAAATACAATCCATTATTAAAGCTTCATCTGCATCATCTGTCCACTAAATTCGGCCGCTGAGGAAACCGTCATTATATAACCGTCATTATATACCATTTGTATCGTCATTATCACTTGTATTGTCATCATAATGGTCATTATCATCGTCATCAGGTTTATTCGTTCTGTATTCTCATCTAGTTCATCATAATCAAAATATATTCTATTTCCACCCTTTATACGTAATTTTTTTCATTATTCTTGTTTCTGATGTTGTTGTTTTTGTTGGTTTTTACATAACAGACGATTACGACGTAGAGATTGTTTGGAAGTTTTTTGTAGATAAGGAACAAAAACGTGACCAGTCAAGTACGTCTGATGCTTAACCAAAATTTAATTAACCCCGAGCTATAGAAAGGGGTGGAGTGGAGTATGTAGGAATTTTAAACGCCATAAAATTTTAACTGCGTGAAGATAAATACGTATTTAAGTTGAGAAGATAAATACGTATTTAGTTTAGCAGAGACACGAACCGCAACCCGCCCCAGGATCCACAACATGATCCACATATACTGTCATGATGAAGTGGCCACTGCCCACTCCATGGTCCGAGTGCGTTGATGAAACTTTTGAAACCATTTTGGAAAGCTAATGACAGCACCTTTCCAGCGATATATGCCACTTGACCAGAATATTTTTCTAAAGTTTCGAAAAAAGGCACTGAAAACGCGTATTTTTAGTTAGCCTACACTGGAATGATGAAGTGGCCACTGCCCACTCCATGGTCCGAGTGCGTTGATGAAACTTACCATTTTGGAAAGCTAATGGCAGCACCTTTCCAGCGATATATGCCACTTGGCCAGAATATTTATCTAAAGTTACGCAAAAACGCACTGAAAACGCGCATTTTTAGTTAGCCTACACTGGCATGATGAAGTGGCCACTGCCCACTCCATGGTCCGAGTGCGTTGATGAAACTTACCATTTTGGAAAGCTAATCTCAGCACCTTTCCACCGATATATGCCACTTGTCCAGAATATTTTTCTAAAGTTACGCAAAAACGCACTGAAAACGCGCATTTTTAGTTAGCCTACACTGGCATGATGAAGTGCCAACTGCCCACTCCATGGTCCGAGTGCGTTGATGAAACTTACCATTTTGGAAAGCTAATGGCAGCACCTTTCCACCGATATATGCCACTTGGTCAGAATATTTTTCTAAAGTTACGCAAAAACGCACTGAAAACGCGCATTTTTAGATGCCTACACTGGCATGATGAAGTGGCTACTGCCCACTCCATGGTCCGAGTGGCTACTGCCCACTCCATGGTCCGAGTGCGTTGATGAAACTTACAATTTTGGAAAGCTAATCTCAGCACCTTTCCACCGATATATGCCACTTGTCCAGAATATTTTTCTAAAGTTACGCAAAAACGCACTGAAAACGCGCATTTTTAGTTAGCCTACACTGGCATGATGAAGTGCCCACTGCCCACTCCATTTTATTACGCAAAAACGCACTGAAAACGCGCATTTTTAGTTAGCCTACACTGGCATGATGAAGTGGCCACTGCCCACTCCATGGTCCGAGTGCGTTGATGAAACTTACCATTTTGGAAAGCTAATGACAGCACCTTTCCACCGATATATGCCACTTGGTCAGAATATTTTTCTAAAGTTACGAGAAAAGGCACTGAAAACGCGCATTTTTAGATGCCTACACTGGCATGATGAAGTGGCTACTGCCCACTCCATGGTCCGAGTGGCTACTGCCCACTCCATGGTCCGAGTGCGTTGATGAAACTTACCATTTTGGAAAGCTAATGGCAGCACCTTTCCACCGATATATGCCACTTGGCCAGAATATTTTTCTAAAGTTACGCAAAAACGCACTGAAAACGCGCATTTTTAGGTAGCCTACACTGACATGATGAAGTGGCCACTGCCCACTCCATGGTCCGAGTGCGTTGATGATACTTACCATTTTGGAAAGCTAATGACAGCACCTTTTCACCGATATATGCCACTTAGTCAGAATATTTTTCTAAAGTTACGAAAAAAGGCACTGAAAACGCGCATTTTTAGATGCCTACACTGGCATGATGAAGTGGCTACTGCCCACTCCATGGTCCGAGTGGCTACTGCCCACTCCATGGTCAGAGTGCGTTGATGAAACTTTCCGCTTTGGAAAGCTAATGGCAGCACCTTTCCACCGATATATGCCACTTGGCCAGAATATTTTTCTAAAGTTACGAAAAAAGGCACTGAAAACGCGCATTTTTAGTTAGCCTACACTGGCATGATGAAGTGGCCACTGCCCACTCCATGGTCCGAGTGCGTTGATGAAACTTACCATTTTGGAAAGCTAATGGCAGCACCTTTCCAGCGATATATGCCACTTGGCCAGAATATTTTTCTAAAGTTACGCAAAAACGCACTGAAAACGCGCATTTTTAGGTAGCCTACACTGACATGATGAAGTGGCCACTGCCCACTCCATGGCCCGAGTGCGTTGATGAAACTTACCATCTTGGAAAGCTAATGGCAGCACCTTTCCACCGATATATGCCACTTGGTCAGAATATTTTTGTAAAGTTACGAACAAAGGCACTGAAAACGCGCATTTTTAGATGCCTACACTGGCATGATGAAGTGGCTACTGCCCACTCCATGGTCCGAGTGGCTACTGCCCACTCCATGGTCCGTATGCGTTGATGAAACTGACCATTTTGGAAAGCTAATGGCAGCACCTTTCCACCGATATATGCCACTTGGCCAGAATATTTTTCTAAAGTTACGAAAAAAGGCACTGAAAACGCGCATTTTTAGTTAGCCTACACTGGCATGATGAAGTGGCCACTGCCCACTCCATGGTCCGAGTGCGTTGATGAAACTTACCATTTTGGAAAGTTAATGGCAGGACCTTTCCAGCGATATATGCCACTTGGCCAGAATATTTTTCTAAAGTTACGAAAAAAGGCACTGAAAACGCGCATTTTTAGTTAGCCTACACTGGCATGATGAAGTGGCCACTGCCCACTCCATGGTCCGAGTGGCTACTGCCCACTCCATGGTCCGAGTGCGTTGATGAAACTTACCATTTTGGAAAGCTAATGGCAGCACCTTTCCAGCGATATATGCCACTTGGCCAGAATATTTTTCTAAAGTTACGCAAAAACGCACTGAAAACGCGCATTTTTAGTTAGCCTACACTGGCATGATGAAGTGGCCACTGCCCACTCCATGGTCCGAGTGCGTTGATGAAACTTACCATTTTGGAAAGCTAATGGCAGCACCTTTCCACCGATATATGCCACTTGGCCAGAATATTTTTCTAAAGTTACGAAAAAAGGCACTGAAAACGCGCATTTTTAGATGCCTACACTGGCATGATGAAGTGGCAACTGCCCACTCCATGGTCCAAGTGGCTACTGCCCACTCCATGGTCCGAGTGCGTTGATGAAACTTACCATTTTGGAAAGCTAATGGCAGCACCTTTCCAGCGATATATGCCACTTGGCCAGAATATTTTTCTAAAGTTACGCAAAAACGCACTGAAAACGCGCATTTTTAGGTAGCCTACACTGGCATGATGAAGTGGCCACTGCCCACTCCATGGTCCGAGTGTGTTGATGACACTTACCATTTTGGAAAGCTAATGGCAGCACCTTTCCACCGATATATGCCACTTGCTCAGAATATTTTTCTAAAGTTACGAAAAAAGGCACTGAAAACGCGCATTTTTAGATGCCTACACTGGCATGATGAAGTGGCTACTGCCCACTCCATGGTCCGAGTGGCTACTGCCCACTCCATGGTCCGAGTGCGTTGATGAAACTTACCATTTTGGAAAGCTAATGGCAGCACCTTTCCAGCGATATATGCCACTTGGCCAGAATATTTTTCTAAAGTTACGAAAAAAGGCACTCAAAACGCGCATTTTTAGTTAGCCTACACTGACATGATGAAGTGGCCACTGCCCACTCCATGGTCCGAGTGCGTTGATGAAACTTACCATTTTGGAAAGCTAATGACAGCACCTTTCCACCGATATATGCCACTTGGTCAGAATATTTTTTTAAAGTTACGAAAAAAGGCACTGAAAACGCGCATTTTTAGATGCCTACACTGGCATGATGAAGTGGCTACTGCCCACTCCATGGTCCGAGTGGCTACTGCCCACTCCATGGTCCGAGTGCGTTGATGAAACTGACCATTTTGGAAAGCTAATGGCAGCACCTTTCCACCGATATATGCCACTTGGCCAGAATATTTTTCTAAAGTTACGAAAAAAGGCACTGAAAACGGGCATTTTTAGTTAGCCTACACTGGCATGATGAAGTGGCCACTGCCCACTCCATGGTCCGAGTGCGTTGATGAAAGTTACCATTTTGGAAAGTTAATGGCAGCACCTTTCCAGCGATATATGCCACTTGACCAGAATATTTTTCCAAAGTTACGAAAAAAGGCACTGAAAACGCGCATTTTTAGTTAGCCTACACTGGCATGATGAAGTGGCCACTGCCCACTCCATGGTCCGAGTGGCTACTGCCCACTCCATGGTCCGAGTGCGTTGATGAAACTTACCATTTTGGAAAGCTAATGGCAGCACCTTTCCAGCGATATATGCCACTTGGCCAGAATATTTTTCTAAAGTTACGCAAAAACGCACTGAAAACGCGCATTTTTAGTTAGCCTACACTGGCATGATGAAGTGGCCACTGCCCACTCCATGGTCCGAGTGCGTTGATGAAACTTACCATTTTGGAAAGCTAATGACAGCACCTTTCCACCGATATATGCCACTTGGTCAGAATATTTTTCTAAAGTTACGAAAAAAGGCACTGAAAACGCGCATTTTTAGATGCCTACACTGGCATGATGAAGTGGCTACTGCCCACTCCATGGTCCGAGTGGCTACTGCCCACTCCATGGTCCGAGTGCGTTGATGAAACTTATCATTTTGGAAAGCTAATGGCAGCACCTTTCCAACGATATATGCCACTTGGCCAGAATATTTTTCTAAAGTTACGCAAAAACGCACTGAAAACGCGCATTTTTAGTTAGCCTACACTGGCATGATGAAGTGGCCACTGCCCACTCCATGGTCCGAGTGCGTTGATGAAACTTACCATTTTGGAAAGCTAATGGCAGCACCTTTCCACCGATATATGCCACTTGGCCAGAATATTTTTCTAAAGTTACGAAAAAAGGCACTGAAAACGCGCATTTTTAGATGCCTACACTGGCATGATGAAGTGGCAACTGCCCACTCCATGGTCCGAGTGGCTACTGCCCACTCCATGGTCCGAGTGCGTTGATGAAACTTACCATTTTGGAAAGCTAATGGCAGCACCTTTCCAGCGATATATGCGACTTGGCCAGAATATTTTTCTAAAGTTACGCAAAAAGGCATTGAAAACGCGCATTTTTAGTAGCCTACACTGGCATGATGAAGTGGCCACTGCCCACTCCATGGTCCGAGTGTGTTGATGACACTTACCATTTTGGAAAGCTAATGGCAGCACCTTTCCACCGATATATGCCACTTGCTCAGAATATTTTTCTAAAGTTACGAAAAAAGGCACTGAAAACGCGCATTTTTAGATGCCTACACTGGCATGATGAAGTGGCTACTGCCCACTCCATGGTCCGAGTGGCTACTGCCCACTCCATGGTCCGAGTGCGTTGATGAAACTTACCATTTTGGAAAGCTAATGGCAGCACCTTTCCAGCGATATATGCCACTTGGCCAGAATATTTTTCTAAAGTTACGAAAAAAGGCACTGAAAACGCGCATTTTTAGTTAGCCTACACTGACATGATGAAGTGGCCACTGCCCACTCCATGGTCCGAGTGCGTTGATGAAACTTACCATTTTGGAAAGCTAATGACAGCACCTTTCCACCGATATATGCCACTTGGTCAGAATATTTTTTTAAAGTTACGAAAAAAGGCACTGAAAACGCGCATTTTTAGATGCCTACACTGGCATGATGAAGTGGCTACTGCCCACTCCATGGTCCGAGTGGCTACTGCCCACTCCATGGTCCGAGTGCGTTGATGAAACTGACCATTTTGGAAAGCTAATGGCAGCACCTTTCCACCGATATATGCCACTTGGCCAGAATATTTTTCTAAAGTTACGAAAAAAGGCACTGAAAACGGGCATTTTTAGTTAGCCTACACTGGCATGATGAAGTGGCCACTGCCCACTCCATGGTCCGAGTGCGTTGATGAAAGTTACCATTTTGGAAAGTTAATGGCAGCACCTTTCCAGCGATATATGCCACTTGACCAGAATATTTTTCCAAAGTTACGAAAAAAGGCACTGAAAACGCGCATTTTTAGTTAGCCTACACTGGCATGATGAAGTGGCCACTGCCCACTCCATGGTCCGAGTGGCTACTGCCCACTCCATGGTCCGAGTGCGTTGATGAAACTTACCATTTTGGAAAGCTAATGGCAGCACCTTTCCAGCGATATATGCCACTTGGCCAGAATATTTTTCTAAAGTTACGCAAAAACGCACTGAAAACGCGCATTTTTAGTTAGCCTACACTGGCATGATGAAGTGGCCACTGCCCACCCCATGGTCCGAGTGCGTTGATGAAACTTACTATTTTGGAAAGCTAATGACAGCACCTTTCCACCGATATATGCAACTTGGTCAGAATATTTTTCTAAAGTTACGAAAAAAGGCACTGAAAACGCGCATTTTTAGATGCCTACACTGGCATGATGAAGTGGCTACTGCCCACTCCATGGTCCGAGTGGCTACTGCCCACTCCATGGTCCGAGTGCGTTGATGAAACTTACCATTTTGGAAAGCTAATGGCAGCACCTTTCCACCGATATATGCCACTTGGCCAGAATATTTTTCTAAAGTTACGCAAAAACGCACTGAAAACGCGCATTTTTAGGTAGCCTACACTGACATGATGAAGTGGCCACTGCCCACTCCATGGTCCGAGTGCGTTGATGATACTTACCATTTTGGAAAGCTAATGACAGCACCTTTTCACCGATATATGCCACTTAGTCAGAATATTTTTCTAAAGTTACGAAAAAAGGCACTGAAAACGCGCATTTTTAGATGCCTACACTGGCATGATGAAGTGGCTACTGCCCACTCCATGGTCCGAGTGGCTACTGCCCACTCCATGGTCAGAGTGCGTTGATGAAACTTACCATTTTGGAAAGCTAATGGCAGCACCTTTCCACCGATATATGCCACTTGGCCAGAATATTTTTCTAAAGTTACGAAAAAAGGCACTCAAAACGCGCATTTTTAGTTAGCCTACACTGGCATGATGAAGTGGCCACTGCCCACTCCATGGTCCGAGTGCGTTGATGAAACTTACCATTTTGGAAAGCTAATGGCAGCACCTTTCCAGCGATATATGCCACTTGGCCAGAATATTTTTCTAAAGTTACGCAAAAACGCACTGAAAACGCGCATTTTTAGGTAGCCTACACTGACATGATGAAGTGGCCACTGCCCACTCCATGGTCCGAGTGCGTTGATGAAACTTACCATCTTGGAAAGCTAATGGCAGCACCTTTCCACCGATATATGCCACTTGGTCAGAATATTTTTGTAAAGTTACGAACAAAGGCACTGAAAACGCGCATTTTTAGATGCCTACACTGGCATGATGAGGTGGCTACTGCCCACTCCATGGTCCGAGTGGCTACTGCCCACTCCATGGTCCGAGTGCGTTGATGAAACTGACCATTTTGGAAAGCTAATGGCAGCACCTTTCCACCGATATATGCCACTTGGCCAGAATATTTTTCTAAAGTTACGAAAAAAGGCACTGAAAACGCGCATTTTTAGTTAGCCTACACTGGCATGATGAAGTGGCCACTGCCCACTCCATGGTCCGAGTGCGTTGATGAAACTTACCATTTTGGAAAGTTAATGGCAGGACCTTTCCACCGATATATGCCACTTGGCCAGAATATTTTTCTAAAGTTACGAAAAAAGGCACTGAAAACGCGCATTTTTAGTTAGCCTACACTGGCATGATGAAGTGGCCACTGCCCACTCCATGGTCCGAGTGGCTACTGCCCACTCCATGGTCCGAGTGCGTTGATGAAACTGACCATTTTGGAAAGCTAATGGCAGCACCTTTCCACCGATATATGCCACTTGGCCAGAATATTTTTCTAAAGTTACGAAAAAAGGCACTGAAAACGCGCATTTTTAGTTAGCCTACACTGGCATGATGAAGTGGCCACTGCCCACTCCATGGTCCGAGTGCGTTGATGAAACTTACCATTTTGGAAAGTTAATGGCAGCACCTTTCCACCGATATATGCCACTTGGCCAGAATATTTTTCTAAAGTTACGAAAAAAGGCACTGAAAACGCGCATTTTTAGTTAGCCTACACTGGCATGATGAAGTGGCCACTGCCCACTCCATGGTCCGAGTGGCTACTGCCCACTCCATGGTCCGAGTGCGTTGATGAAACTTACCATTTTGGAAAGCTAATGGCAGCACCTTTCCAGCGATATATGCCACTTGGCCAGAATATTTTTCTAAAGTTACGCAAAAACGCACTGAAAACGCGCATTTTTAGTTAGCCTACACTGGCATGATGAAGTGGCCACTGCCCACTCCATGGTCCGAGTGCGTTGATGAAACTTACCATTTTGGAAAGCTAATGGCAGCACCTTTCCACCGATATATGCCACTTGGCCAGAATATTTTTCTAAAGTTACGAAAAAAGGCACTGAAAACGCGCATTTTTAGATGCCTACACTGGCATGATGAAGTGGCAACTGCCCACTCCATGGTCCGAGTGGCTACTGCCCACTCCATGGTCCGAGTGCGTTGATGAAACTTACCATTTTGGAAAGCTAATGGCAGCACCTTTCCAGCGATATATGCCACTTGGCCAGAATATTTTTCTAAAGTTACGCAAAAACGCACTGAAAACGCGCATTTTTAGGTAGCCTACACTGGCATGATGAAGTGGCCACTGCCCACTCCATGGTCCGAGTGTGTTGATGACACTTACCATTTTGGAAAGCTAATGGCAGCACCTTTCCACCGATATATGCCACTTGCTCAGAATATTTTTTTAAAGTTACGAAAAAAGGCACTGAAAACGCGCATTTTTAGATGCCTACACTGGCATGATGAAGTGGCTACTGCCCACTCCATGGTCCGAGTGGCTACTGCCCACTCCATGGTCCGAGTGCGTTGATGAAACTTACCATTTTGGAAAGCTAATGGCAGCACCTTTCCAGCGATATATGCCACTTGGCCAGAATATTTTTCTAAAGTTACGAAAAAAGGCACTGAAAACGGGCATTTTTAGTTAGCCTACACTGACATGATGAAGTGGCCACTGCCCACTCCATGGTCCGAGTGCGTTGATGAAACTTACCATTTTGGAAAGCTAATGACAGCACCTTTCCACCGATATATGCCACTTGGTCAGAATATTTTTCTAAAGTTACGAAAAAAGGCACTGAAAACGCGCATTTTTAGATGCCTACACTGGCATGATGAAGTGGCTACTGCCCACTCCATGGTCCGAGTGGCTACTGCCCACTCCATGGTCCGAGTGCGTTGATGAAACTGACCATTTTGGAAAGCTAATGGCAGCACCTTTCCACCGATATATGCCACTTGGCCAGAATATTTTTCTAAAGTTACGAAAAAAGGCACTGAAAACGGGCATTTTTAGTTAGCCTACACTGGCATGATGAAGTGGCCACTGCCCACTCCATGGTCCGAGTGCGTTGATGAAAGTTACCATTTTGGAAAGTTAATGGCAGCACCTTTCCAGCGATATATGCCACTTGACCAGAATATTTTTCCAAAGTTACGAAAAAAGGCACTGAAAACGCGCATTTTTAGTTAGCCTACACTGGCATGATGAAGTGGCCACTGCCCACTCCATGGTCCGAGTGGCTACTGCCCACTCCATGGTCCGAGTGCGTTGATGAAACTTACCATTTTGGAAAGCTAATGGCAGCACCTTTCCAGCGATATATGCCACTTGGCCAGAATATTTTTCTAAAGTTACGCAAAAACGCACTGAAAACGCGCATTTTTAGTTAGCCTACACTGGCATGATGAAGTGGCCACTGCCCACTCCATGGTCCGAGTGCGTTGATGAAACTTACCATTTTGGAAAGCTAATGACAGCACCTTTCCACCGATATATGCCACTTGGTCAGAATATTTTTCTAAAGTTACGAAAAAAGGCACTGAAAACGCGCATTTTTAGATGCCTACACTGGCATGATGAAGTGGCTACTGCCCACTCCATGGTCCGAGTGGCTACTGCCCACTCCATGGTCCGAGTGCGTTGATGAAACTTATCATTTTGGAAAGCTAATGGCAGCACCTTTCCAGCGATATATGCCACTTGGCCAGAATATTTTTCTAAAGTTACGCAAAAACGCACTGAAAACGCGCATTTTTAGGTAGCCTACACTGACATGATGAAGTGGCTACTGCCCACTCCATGGTCCGAGTGCGTTGATGAAACTTACCATTTTGGAAAGCTAATGACAGCACATTTTCACCGATATATGCCACTTGGTCAGAATATTTTTCTAAAGTTACGAAAAAAGGCACTGAAAACGCGCATTTTTAGATGCCTACACTGGCATGATGAAGTGGCTACTGCCCACTCCATGGTCCGAGTGGCTACTGCCCACTCCATGGTCAGAGTGCGTTGATGAAACTTACCATTTTGGAAAGCTAATGGCAGCACCTTTCCAGCGATATATGCCACTTGGCCAGAATATTTTTCTAAAGTTACGAAAAAAGGCACTCAAAACGCGCATTTTTAGTTAGCCTACACTGGCATGATGAAGTGGCCACTGCCCACTCCATGGTCCGAGTGCGTTGATGAAACTTACCATTTTGGAAAGCTAATGGCAGCACCTTTCCACCGATATATGCCACTTGGCCAGAATATTTTTCTAAAGTTACGAAAAAAGGCACTGAAAACGCGCATTTTTAGTTAGCCTACACTGGCATGATGAAGTGGCCACTGCCCACTCCATGGTCCGAGTGCGTTGATGAAACTTACCATTTTGGAAAGTTAATGGCAGGACCTTTCCAGCGATATATGCCACTTGGCCAGAATATTTTTGTAAAGTTACGAAAAAACGCACTGAAAACGCGCATTTTTAGTTAGCCTACACTGGCATGATGAAGTGGCCACTGCCCACTCCATGGTCCGAGTGGCTACTGCCCACTCCATGGTCCGAGTGCGTTGATGAAACTTACCATTTTGGAAAGCTAATGGCAGCACCTTTCCAGCGATACATGCCACTTGGCCAGAATATTTTTCTAAAGTTACGCAAAAACGCACTGAAAACGCGCATTTTTAGTTAGCCTACACTGGCATGATGAAGTGGCCACTGCCCACTCCATGGTCCGAGTGCGTTGATGAAACTTACCATTTTGGAAAGCTAATGACAGCACCTTTCCACCGATATATGCCACTTGGTCAGAATATTTTTCTAAAGTTACGAAAAAAGGCACTGAAAACGCGCATTTTTAGATGCCTACACTGGCATGATGAAGTGGCTACTGCCCACTACATGGTCCGAGTGGCTACTGCCCACTCCATGGTCCGAGTGCGTTGATGAAACTTACCATTTTGGAAAGCTAATGGCAGCACCTTTCCAGCGATATATGCCACTTGGCCAGAATATTTTTCTAAAGTTACGCAAAAACGCACTGAAAACGCGCATTTTTAGGTAGCCTACACTGACATGATGAAGTGGCCACTGCCCACTCCATGGTCCGAGTGCGTTGATGAAACTTACCATTTTGGAAAGCTAATGACAGCACCTTTTCACCGATATATGCCACTTGGTCAGAATATTTTTCTAAAGTTACGAAAAAAGGCACTGAAAACGCGCATTTTTAGATGCCTACACTGGCATGATGAAGTGGCTACTGCCCACTCCATGGTCCGAGTGGCTACTGCCCACTCCATGGTCAGAGTGCGTTGATGAAACTTACCATTTTGGAAAGCTAATGGCAGCACCTTTCCAGCGATATATGCCACTTGGCCAGAATATTTTTCTAAAGTTACGAAAAAAGGCACTGAAAACGCGCATTTTTAGTTAGCCTACACTGGCATGATGAAGTGGCCACTGCCCACTCCATGGTCCGAGAGCGTTGATGAAACTGACCATTTTGGAAAGCTAATGGCAGCACCCTTCCAGCGATATATGCCATTTGGCCAGAATATTTTTCTAAAGTTACGCAAAAACGCACTGAAAACGCGCATTTTTAGGTAGCCTACACTGACATGATGAAGTGGCCACTGCCCACTCCATGGTCCGAGTGCGTTGATGAAACTTACCATCTTGGAAAGCTAATGGCAGCACCTTTCCAGCGATATATGCCACTTGGTCAGAATATTTTTGTAAAGTTACGAACAAAGGCACTGAAAACGCGCATTTTTAGATGCCTACACTGGCATGATGAAGTGGCTACTGCCCACTCCATGGTCCGAGTGGCTACTGCCCACTCCATGGTCCGAGTGCGTTGATGAAACTGACCATTTTGGAAAGCTAATGGTCCGAGTGCGTTGATGAAACTTACCATTTTGGAAAGCTAATGGCAGCACCTTTCCAGCGATATATGCCACTTGGCCAGAATATTTTTCTAAAGTTACGCAAAAACGCACTGAAAACGCGCATTTTTAGGTAGCCTTCACTGACATGATGAAGTGGCCACTGCCCACTCCATGGTCCGAGTGCGTTGATGATACTTACCATTTTGGAAAGCTAATGACAGCACCTTTTCACCGATATATGCCACTTGGCCAGAATATTTTTCTAAAGTTACGAAAAAAGGCACTGAAAACGGGCATTTTTAGTTAGCCTACACTGACATGATGAAGTGGCCACTGCCCACTCCATGGTCCGAGTGCGTTGATGAAACTTACCATTTTGGAAAGCTAATGACAGCACCTTTCCACCGATATATGCCACTTGGTCAGAATATTTTTTTAAAGTTACGAAAAAAGGCACTGAAAACGCGCATTTTTAGATGCCTACACTGGCATGATGAAGTGGCTACTGCCCACTCCATGGTCCGAGTGGCTACTGCCCACTCCATGGTCCGAGTGCGTTGATGAAACTGACCATTTTGGAAAGCTAATGGCAGCACCTTTCCACCGATATATGCCACTTGGCCAGAATATTTTTCTAAAGTTACGAAAAAAGGCACTGAAAACGGGCATTTTTAGTTAGCCTACACTGGCATGATGAAGTGGCCACTGCCCACTCCATGGTTCGAGTGCGTTGATGAAAGTTACCATTTTGGAAAGTTAATGGCAGCACCTTTCCAGCGATATATGCCACTTGACCAGAATATTTTTCCAAAGTTACGAAAAAAGGCACTGAAAACGCGCATTTTTAGTTAGCCTACACTGGCATGATGAAGTGGCCACTGCCCACTCCATGGTCCGAGTGGCTACTGCCCACTCCATGGTCCGAGTGCGTTGATGAAACTTACCATTTTGGAAAGCTAATGGCAGCACCTTTCCAGCGATATATGCCACTTGGCCAGAATATTTTTCTAAAGTTACGCAAAAACGCACTGAAAACGCGCATTTTTAGTTAGCCTACACTGGCATGATGAAGTGGCCACTGCCCACTCCATGGTCCGAGTGCGTTGATGAAACTTACCATTTTGGAAAGCTAATGACAGCACCTTTCCACCGATATATGCCACTTGGTCAGAATATTTTTCTAAAGTTACGAAAAAAGGCACTGAAAACGCGCATTTTTAGATGCCTACACTGGCATGATGAAGTGGCTACTGCCCACTCCATGGTCCGAGTGGCTACTGCCCACTCCATGGTCCGAGTGCGTTGATGAAACTTATCATTTTGGAAAGCTAATGGCAGCACCTTTCCAGCGATATATGCCACTTGGCCAGAATATTTTTCTAAAGTTACGCAAAAACGCACTGAAAACGCGCATTTTTAGGTAGCCTACACTGACATGATGAAGTGGCTACTGCCCACTCCATGGTCCGAGTGCGTTGATGAAACTTACCATTTTGGAAAGCTAATGACAGCACCTTTTCACCGATATATGCCACTTGGTCAGAATATTTTTCTAAAGTTACGAAAAAAGGCACTGAAAACGCGCATTTTTAGATGCCTACACTGGCATGATGAAGTGGCTACTGCCCACTCCATGGTCCGAGTGGCTACTGCCCACTCCATGGTCAGAGTGCGTTGATGAAACTTACCATTTTGGAAAGCTAATGGCAGCACCTTTCCAGCGATATATGCCACTTGGCCAGAATATTTTTCTAAAGTTACGAAAAAAGGCACTCAAAACGCGCATTTTTAGTTAGCCTACACTGGCATGATGAAGTGGCCACTGCCCACTCCATGGTCCGAGTGCGTTGATGAAACTTACCATTTTGGAAAGTTAATGGCAGGACCTTTCCAGCGATATATGCCACTTGGCCAGAATATTTTTGTAAAGTTACGAAAAAACGCACTGAAAACGCGCATTTTTAGTTAGCCTACACTGGCATGATGAAGTGGCCACTGCCCACTCCATGGTCCGAGTGGCTACTGCCCACTCCATGGTCCGAGTGCGTTGATGAAACTTACCATTTTGGAAAGCTAATGGCAGCACCTTTCCAGCGATATATGCCACTTGGCCAGAATATTTTTCTAAAGTTACGCAAAAACGCACTGAAAACGCGCATTTTTAGTTAGCCTACACTGGCATGATGAAGTGGCCACTGCCCACTCCATGGTCCGAGTGCGTTGATGAAACTTACCATTTTGGAAAGCTAATGACAGCACCTTTCCACCGATATATGCCACTTGGTCAGAATATTTTTCTAAAGTTACGAAAAAAGGCACTGAAAACGCGCATTTTTAGATGCCTACACTGGCATGATGAAGTGGCTACTGCCCACTACATGGTCCGAGTGGCTACTGCCCACTCCATGGTCCGAGTGCGTTGATGAAACTTACCATTTTGGAAAGCTAATGGCAGCACCTTTCCAGCGATATATGCCACTTGGCCAGAATATTTTTCTAAAGTTACGCAAAAACGCACTGAAAACGCGCATTTTTAGGTAGCCTACACTGACATGATGAAGTGGCCACTGCCCACTCCATGGTCCGAGTGCGTTGATGAAACTTACCATTTTGGAAAGCTAATGACAGCACCTTTTCACCGATATATGCCACTTGGTCAGAATATTTTTCTAAAGTTACGAAAAAAGGCACTGAAAACGCGCATTTTTAGATGCCTACACTGGCATGATGAAGTGGCTACTGCCCACTCCATGGTCCGAGTGGCTACTGCCCACTCCATGGTCAGAGTGCGTTGATGAAACTTACCATTTTGGAAAGCTAATGGCAGCACCTTTCCAGCGATATATGCCACTTGGCCAGAATATTTTTCTAAAGTTACGAAAAAAGGCACTCAAAACGCGCATTTTTAGTTAGCCTACACTGGCATGATGAAGTGGCCACTGCCCACTCCATGGTCCGAGTGCGTTGATGAAACTTACCATTTTGGAAAGCTAATGGCAGCACCCTTCCAGCGATATATGCCATTTGGCCAGAATATTTTTCTAAAGTTACGCAAAAACGCACTGAAAACGCGCATTTTTAGGTAGCCTACACTGACATGATGAAGTGGCCACTGCCCACTCCATGGTCCGAGTGCGTTGATGAAACTTACCATTTTGGAAAGCTAATGGCAGCACCTTTCCAGCGATATATGCCATTTGGCCAGAATATTTTTCTAAAGTTACGCAAAAACGCACTGAAAACGCGCATTTTTAGGTAGCCTACACTGACATGATGAAGTGGCCACTGCCCACTCCATGGTCCGAGTGCGTTGATGAAACTTACCATTTTGGAAAGTTAATGGCAGGACCTTTCCAGCGATATATGCCACTTGGCCAGAATATTTTTGTAAAGTTACGAAAAAACGCACTGAAAACGCGCATTTTTAGTTAGCCTACACTGGCATGATGAAGTGGCCACTGCCCACTCCATGGTCCGAGTGGCTACTGCCCACTCCATGGTCCGAGTGCGTTGATGAAACTTACCATTTTGGAAAGCTAATGGCAGCACCTTTCCAGCGATATATGCCACTTGGCCAGAATATTTTTCTAAAGTTACGCAAAAACGCACTGAAAACGCGCATTTTTAGTTAGCCTACACTGGCATGATGAAGTGGCCACTGCCCACTCCATGGTCCGAGTGCGTTGATGAAACTTACCATTTGGGAAAGCTAATGACAGCACCTTTCCACCGATATATGCCACTTGGTCAGAATATTTTTCTAAAGTTACGAAAAAAGGCACTGAAAACGCGCATTTTTAGATGCCTACACTGGCATGATGAAGTGGCTACTGCCCACTACATGGTCCGAGTGGCTACTGCCCACTCCATGGTCCGAGTGCGTTGATGAAACTTACCATTTTGGAAAGCTAATGGCAGCACCTTTCCAGCGATATATGCCACTTGGCCAGAATATTTTTCTAAAGTTACGCAAAAACGCACTGAAAACGCGCATTTTTAGGTAGCCTACACTGACATGATGAAGTGGCCACTGCCCACTCCATGGTCCGAGTGCGTTGATGAAACTTACCATTTTGGAAAGCTAATGACAGCACCTTTTCACCGATATATGCCACTTGGTCAGAATATTTTTCTAAAGTTACGAAAAAACGCACTGAAAACGCGCATTTTTAGATGCCTACACTGGCATGATGAAGTGGCTACTGCCCACTCCATGGTCCGAGTGGCTACTGCCCACTCCATGGTCCGAGTGCGTTGATGAAACTGACCATTTTGGAAAGCTAATGGCAGCACCTTTCCATCGATATATGCCACTTGGCCAGAATATTTTTCTAAAGTTACGAAAAAAGGCACTGAAAACGCGCATTTTTAGTTAGCCTACACTGGCATGATGAAGTGGCCACTGCCCACTCCATGGTCCGAGTGCGTTGATGAAAGTTACCATTTTGGAAAGTTAATGGCAGCACCTTTCCAGCGATATATGCCACTTGACCAGAATATTTTTCTAAAGTTACGAAAAAAGGCACTGAAAACGCGCATTTTTAGTTAGCCTACACTGGCATGATGAAGTGGCCACTGCCCACTCCATGGTCCGAGTGGCTACTGCCCACTCCATGGTCCGAGTGCGTTGATGAAACTTACCATTTTGGAAAGCTAATGGCAGCACCTTTCCAGCGATATATGCCACTTGGCCAGAATATTTTTCTAAAGTTACGCAAAAACGCACTGAAAACGCGCATTTTTAGGTAGCCTTCACTGACATGATGAAGTGGCCACTGCCCACTCCATGGTCCGAGTGCGTTGATGAAACTTACCATCTTGGAAAGCTAATGACAGCACCTTTCCACCGATATATGCCACTTGGTCAGAATATTTTTGAAAAGTTACGAACAAAGGCACTGAAAACGCGCATTTTTAGATGCCTACACTGGCATGATGAAGTGGCTACTGCCCACTCCATGGTCCGAGTGGCTACTGCCCACTCCATGGTCCGAGTGGCTACTGCCCACTCCATGGTCCGAGTGCGTTGATGAAACTGACCATTTTGGAAAGCTAATGGCAGCACCTTTCCACCGATATATGCCACTTGGCCAGAATATTTTTCTAAAGTTACGAAAAAAGGCACTGAAAACGCGCATTTTTAGTTAGCCTACACTGGCATGATGAAGTGGCCACTGCCCACTCCATGGTCCGAGTGCGTTGATGAAACTGACCATTTTGGAAAGTTAATGGCAGCACCTTTCCAGCGATATATGCCACTTGACCAGAATATTTTTCCAAAGTTACGAAAAAAGGCACTGAAAACGCGCATTTTTAGTTAGCCTACACTGGCATGATGAAGTGGCCACTGCCCACTCCATGGTCCGAGTGGCTACTGCCCACTCCATGGTCCGAGTGCGTTGATGAAACTTACCATTTTGGAAAGCTAATGGCAGCACCTTTCCAGCGATATATGCCACTTGGCCAGAATATTTTTCTAAAGTTACGCAAAAACGCACTGAAAACGCGCATTTTTAGTTAGCCTACACTGGCATGATGAAGTGGCCACTGCCCACTCCATGGTCCGAGTGCGTTGATGAAACTTACCATTTTGGAAAGCTAATGACAGCACCTTTCCAGCGATATATGCCACTTGGCCAGAATATTTTTCTAAAGTTACGAAAAAAGGCACTCAAAACGCGCATTTTTAGTTAGCCTACACTGGCATGATGAAGTGGCCACTGCCCACTCCATGGTCCGAGTGCGTTGATGAAACTTACCATTTTGGAAAGCTAATGGCAGCACCTTTCCAGCGATATATGCCACTTGGCCAGAATATTTTTCTAAAGTTACGCAAAAACGCACTGAAAACGCGCATTTTTAGGTAGCCTTCACTGACATGATGAAGTGGCCACTGCCCACTCCATGGTCCGAGTGCGTTGATGAAACTTACCATCTTGGAAAGCTAATGACAGCACCTTTCCACCGATATATGCCACTTGGTCAGAATATTTTTGAAAAGTTACGAACAAAGGCACTGAAAACGCGCATTTTTAGATGCCTACACTGGCATGATGAAGTGGCTACTGCCCACTCCATGGTCCGAGTGGCTACTGCCCACTCCATGGTCCGAGTGGCTACTGCCCACTCCATGGTCCGAGTGCGTTGATGAAACTGACCATTTTGGAAAGCTAATGGCAGCACCTTTCCACCGATATATGCCACTTGGCCAGAATATTTTTCTAAAGTTACGAAAAAAGGCACTGAAAACGCGCATTTTTAGTTAGCCTACACTGGCATGATGAAGTGGCCACTGCCCACTCCATGGTCCGAGTGCGTTGATGAAACTTACCATTTTGGAAAGTTAATGGCAGGACCTTTCCAGCGATATATGCCACTTGGCCAGAATATTTTTGTAAAGTTACGAAAAAACGCACTGAAAACGCGCATTTTTAGTTAGCCTACACTGGCATGATGAAGTGGCCACTGCCCACTCCATGGTCCGAGTGGCTACTGCCCACTCCATGGTCCGAGTGCGTTGATGAAACTTACCATTTTGGAAAGCTAATGGCAGCACCTTTCCAGCGATATATGCCACTTGGCCAGAATATTTTTCTAAAGTTACGCAAAAACGCACTGAAAACGCGCATTTTTAGTTAGCCTACACTGGCATGATGAAGTGGCCACTGCCCACTCCATGGTCCGAGTGCGTTGATGAAACTTACCATTTTGGAAAGCTAATGACAGCACCTTTCCACCGATATATGCCACTTGGTCAGAATATTTTTCTAAAGTTACGAAAAAAGGCACTGAAAACGCGCATTTTTAGATGCCTACACTGGCATGATGAAGTGGCTACTGCCCACTACATGGTCCGAGTGGCTACTGCCCACTCCATGGTCCGAGTGCGTTGATGAAACTTACCATTTTGGAAAGCTAATGGCAGCACCTTTCCAGCGATATATGCCGCTTGGCCAGAATATTTTTCTAAAGTTACGCAAAAACGCACTGAAAACGCGCATTTTTAGGTAGCCTACACTGACATGATGAAGTGGCCACTGCCCACTCCATGGTCCGAGTGCGTTGATGAAACTTACCATTTTGGAAAGCTAATGACAGCACCTTTTCACCGATATATGCCACTTGGTCAGAATATTTTTCTAAAGTTACGAAAAAAGGCACTGAAAACGCGCATTTTTAGATGCCTACACTGGCATGATGAAGTGGCTACTGCCCACTCCATGGTCCGAGTGGCTACTGCCCACTCCATGGTCAGAGTGCGTTGATGAAACTTACCATTTTGGAAAGCTAATGGCAGCACCTTTCCAGCGATATATGCCACTTGGCCAGAATATTTTTCTAAAGTTACGAAAAAAGGCACTCAAAACGCGCATTTTTAGTTAGCCTACACTGGCATGATGAAGTGGCCACTGCCCACTCCATGGTCCGAGTGCGTTGATGAAACTTACCATTTTGGAAAGCTAATGGCAGCACCCTTCCAGCGATATATGCCATTTGGCCAGAATATTTTTCTAAAGTTACGCAAAAACGCACTGAAAACGCGCATTTTTAGGTAGCCTACACTGACATGATGAAGTGGCCACTGCCCACTCCATGGTCCGAGTGCGTTGATGAAACTTACCATCTTGGAAAGCTAATGGCAGCACCTTTCCAGCGATATATGCCACTTGGTCAGAATATTTTTGTAAAGTTACGAACAAAGGCACTGAAAACGCGCATTTTTAGATGCCTACACTGGCATGATGAAGTGGCTACTGCCCACTCCATGGTCCGAGTGGCTACTGCCCACTCCATGGTCCGAGTGCGTTGATGAAACTGACCATTTTGGAAAGCTAATGGCAGCACCTTTCCATCGATATATGCCACTTGGCCAGAATATTTTTCTAAAGTTACGAAAAAAGGCACTGAAAACGCGCATTTTTAGTTAGCCTACACTGGCATGATGAAGTGGCCACTGCCCACTCCATGGTCCGAGTGCGTTGATGAAAGTTACCATTTTGGAAAGTTAATGGCAGCACCTTTCCAGCGATATATGCCACTTGACCAGAATATTTTTCTAAAGTTACGAAAAAAGGCACTGAAAACGCGCATTTTTAGTTAGCCTACACTGGCATGATGAAGTGGCCACTGCCCACTCCATGGTCCGAGTGGCTACTGCCCACTCCATGGTCCGAGTGCGTTGATGAAACTTACCATTTTGGAAAGCTAATGGCAGCACCTTTCCAGCGATATATGCCACTTGGCCAGAATATTTTTCTAAAGTTACGCAAAAACGCACTGAAAACGCGCATTTTTAGTTAGCCTACACTGGCATGATGAAGTGGCCACTGCCCACTCCATGGTCCGAGTGCGTTGATGAAACTTACCATTTTGGAAAGCTAATGACAGCACCTTTCCACCGATATATGCCACTTGGTCAGAATATTTTTCTAAAGTTACAGTCAAATGTAGTTAAAGTTAAAGTCAAATGTAAAGAATTGCCTTCTCGGTTCTAATTTTTGTTTTAAAAGATCGAGCATCTCTTGGTCTTTTATTAAACTTTTATCATTTCCATCCAGAATTTGGATTTCATGGAAATGTATGAGCGAGAAAGCCAACACAAAGTTGAGGGTATGAGTACTCGTGCCTTCTGAGACTGTTGGCCCCCACTCTGGGTCAAATGTAAAGAATTGCCTTCTCGGTTCTAATTTTTGTTTTAAAAGATCGAGCATCTCTTGGTCTTTTATTAAACTTTAATCATTTTCATCCAGAACTTGGATTTCATAGAAGTATATGAGCGGGAAAGCCAACACAAAGTGGAGGGTATGAGTACTCGTGCCTTCTGAGACTGTTGACCCCCACTCTGGGTCAAATGTAAAGAATTGCCTTCTCGGTTCTAATTTTTGTTTTAAAAGATCGAGCATCTCTTGGTCTTTTATTAAACTTTTATCATTTCCATCCAGAATTTGGATTTCATGGAAATATATGAGCGAGAAAGCCAACACAAAGTTGAGGGTATGAGTACTCGTGCCTTCTGAGACTGTTGGCCCCCACTCTGGGTCAAATGTAAAGAATTGCTTTCTCGGTTCTAATTTTTGTTTTAAAAGATCGAGCATCTCTTGGTCTTTTATTAAACTTTTATCATTTTCATCCAGAACTTGGATTTTATGGAAGTATATGAGCGAGAAAGCCAACACAAAGTGGAGGGTATGAGTACTCGTGCCTTCTGAGACTGTTGGCCCCCCACTCTGGGTCAAATGTAAAGAATTGCCTTCTCGGTTCTAATTTTTGTTTTAAAAGATCGAGCATCTCTTGGTCTTTTATTAAACTTTTATCATTTCCATCCAGAACTTGGATTTCATGGAAGTATATGAGCGAGAAAGCCAACACAAAGTGGAGGGTTCTAATTTAGGTTCTAATTTAGCCTACACTGGCATGATGAAGTGGCCACTGCCCACTCCATGGTCCGAGTGCGTTGATGAAACTTACCATTTTGGAAAGCTAATAGCAGCACCTTTCCAGCGATATATGCCACTTGGCCAGAATATTTTTCTAAAGTTACGCAAAAACGCACTGACAACGCGCATTTTTAGATGCCTACACTGGCATGACGAAGTGGCCACTGCCCACCCCATGGTGGGCACTGCCCACTCCATGGTCCGAGTGCGTTGATGAAACTTACCATTTTGGAAAGCTAATGGCAGCACCTTTCCAGCGATATACGCCACTTGGCCAGAATATGTTTCTAAAGTTACGAAAATAGGCACTGAAAACGCGCATTTTTAGTTAGACTACACTGGCCTGATGAAGTGGCGACTGCCCACTCCATGGTCCGAGTGCGCTGATGAAACTTACCATTTTGGAAAGCTAATGGCAGCACATTTCCAGCGATATACGCAACTTGGCCAGAATATTTTTCTAAAGTTACGAAAAAAGGCACTGAAAACGCGCATTTTTAGTTAGCCTACACTGGCATGACGAAGTGGCCACTGCCCACTCCATGGTCCGAGTGCGTTGATGAAACTTACCATTTTGGAAAGCTAATGGCAGCACCTTTCCAGCGATATATGCCACTTGGCCAGAATATTTTTCTAAAGTTACGAAAAAAGGCACTGAAAATGCGCATGTTTAGTTAGCCTACACTGGCCTGATGAAGTGGGCACTGCCCACTCCATGGTCCGAGTGCGTTGATGAAACTTACTATTTTGGAAAGCTAATGGTAGCACCTTTCCAGCGATATATGCCACTTGCCCAGAATATTTTTTTAAAATTACGCAAAAACGCACTGACCACGCGCATTTTTAGTTAGCCTACACTGGCATGACGAAGTGGCCACTGCCCACTCCATGGTCCGAGTGCGTTGATGAAACTTACCATTTTGGTAAGCTAATGGCAGCACCTTTCCAGCGATATATCCCTCTCGTGCCTTCTGAGACTATTGGCCCCCCCCTCTGGGTCAAATGTAAAGAATGGCCTTCTCGGTTCTAATTTTTGTTTTAAAAGATCGAGCATCTCTTGGTCTTTTATTAAACTTTTATCATTTTCATCCAGAACTTGGATTTCATAGAAGTATATGAGCGAGAAAGCCAACACAAAGTGGAGGGTATGAGTACTCGTGCCTTCTGAGACTGTTGACCCCCACTCTGGGTCAAATGTAAAGAATTGCCTTCTCGGTTCTAATTTTTGTTTTAAAAGATCGAGCATCTCTTGGTCTTTTATTAAACTTTAATCATTTTCATCCAGAACTTGGATTTCATAGAAGTATATGAGCGAGAAAGCCAACACAAAGTGGAGGGTATGAGTACTCGTGCCTTCTGAGATTGTTGGCCCCCACTCTGGGTCAAATGTAAAGAACGAGAGCGAGAAAGCCAACACAAAGTGGAGGGTATGAGTACTCGTGCCTTCTGAGACTGTTGACCCCCACTCTGGGTCAAATGTAAAGAATTGCCTTCTCGGTTCTAATTTTTGTTTTAAAAGATCGAGCATCTCTTGGTCTTTTATTAAACTTTAATCATTTTCATCCAGAACTTGGATTTCATAGAAGTATATGAGCGGGAAAGCCAACACAAAGTGGAGGGTATGAGTACTCGTGCCTTCTGAGACTGTTGACCCCCACTCTGGGTCAAATGTAAAGAATTGCCTTCTCGGTTCTAATTTTTGTTTTAAAAGATCGAGCATCTCTTGGTCTTTTATTAAACTTTTATCATTTCCATCCAGAATTTGGATTTCATGGAAATATATGAGCGAGAAAGCCAACACAAAGTTGAGGGTATGAGTACTCGTGCCTTCTGAGACTGTTGGCCCCCACTCTGGGTCAAATGTAAAGAATTGCTTTCTCGGTTCTAATTTTTGTTTTAAAAGATCGAGCATCTCTTGGTCTTTTATTAAACTTTTATCATTTTCATCCAGAACTTGGATTTTATGGAAGTATATGAGCGAGAAAGCCAACACAAAGTGGAGGGTATGAGTACTCGTGCCTTCTGAGACTGTTGGCCCCCCACTCTGGGTCAAATGTAAAGAATTGCCTTCTCGGTTCTAATTTTTGTTTTAAAAGATCGAGCATCTCTTGGTCTTTTATTAAACTTTTATCATTTCCATCCAGAATTTGGATTTCATGGAAATATATGAGCGAGAAAGCCAACACAAAGTTGAGGGTATGAGTACTCGTGCCTTCTGAGACTGTTGGCCCCCACTCTGGGTCAAATGTAAAGAATTGCCTTCTCGGTTCTAATTTTTGTTTTAAAAGATCGAGCATCTTTTGGTCTTTTATTAAACTTTTATCATTTTCATCCAGAACTTGGATTTCATGGAAGTATATGAGCGAGAAAGCCAACACAAAGTGGAGGGTATGAGTACTCGTGCCTTCTGAGATTGTTGGCCCCCACTCTGGGTCAAATGTAAAGAATTGCCTTCTCGGTTCTAATTTTTGTTTTAAAAGATCGAGCATCTCTTGGTCTTTTATTAAACTTTTATCATTTTCATCCAGAACTTGGATTTCATGGAAGTATATGAGCGAGAAAGCCAACACAAAGTGGAGGGTTCTAATTTAGGTTCTAATTTAGCCTACACTGGCATGATGAAGTGTAGTTACGAAAAAAGGCACTGAAAATGCGCATGTTTAGTTAGCCTACACTGGCCTGATGAAGTGGCCACTGCCGACTCCAGGGTCCGAGTGCGTTGATGAAACTTACCATTTTGGAAAGCTAATGGCAGCACCTTTCCAGCGATATATGCCACTTGGCCAGAATATTTTTCTAAAGTTACGAAAAAAGGCACTGAAAATGCGCATGTTTAGTTAGCCTACACTGGCCTGATGAAGTGGGCACTGCCCACTCCATGGTCCGAGTGCGTTGATGAAACTTACTATTTTGGAAAGCTAATGGTAGCACCTTTCCAGCGATATATGCCACTTGCCCAGAATATTTTTTTAAAATTACGCAAAAACGCACTGACCACGCGCATTTTTAGTTAGCCTACACTGGCATGACGAAGTGGCCACTGCCCACTCCATGGTCCGAGTGCGTTGATGAAACTTACTATTTTGGAAAGCTAATGGTAGCACCTTTCCAGCGATATATGCCACTTGCCCAGAATATTTTTCTAAAATTACGCAAAAACGCACTGACCACGCGCATTTTTAGATGCCTACACTGGCATGATGAAGTGGCTACTGCCCACTCCATGGTCCGAGTGGCTACTGCCCACTCCATGGTCCGAGTGCGTTGATGAAACTTACCATTTTGGAAAGCTAATGGCAGCACCTTTCCAGCGATATATGCCACTTGGCCAGAATATTTTTCTAAAGTTACGAAAAAAGGCACTGAAAACGCGCATTTTTAGTTAGCCTACACTGGCATGACGAAGTGGCCACTGCCCACTCCATGGTCCGAGTGCGTTGATGAAACTTACCATTTTGGTAAGCTAATGGCAGCACCTTTCCAGCGATATATCCCTCTCGTGCCTTCTGAGACTATTGGCCCCCCCTCTCTGGGTCAAATGTAGAGAATGGCCTTCTCGGTTCTAATTTTTGTTTTAAAAGATCGAGCATCTCTTGTTCTTTTATTAAACTTTTATCATTTTCATCCAGAACTTGGATTTCATAGAAGTATATGAGCGAGAAAGCCAACACAAAGTGGAGGGTATGAGTACTCGTGCCTTCTGAGACTGTTGACCCCCACTCTGGGTCAAATGTAAAGAATTGCCTTCTCGGTTCTAATTTTTGTTTTAAAAGATCGAGCATTTCTTGGTCTTTTATTAAACTTTTATCATTTTCATCCAGAACTTGGATTTCATGGAAGTATATGAGCGAGAAAGCCAACACAAAGTGGAGGGTATGAGTACTCGTGCCTTCTGAGACTGTTGACCCCCACTCTGGGTCAAATGTAAAGAATTGCCTTCTCGGTTCTAATTTTTGTTTTAAAAGATCGAGCATCTCTTGGTCTTTTATTAAACTTTAATCATTTTCATCCAGAACTTGGATTTCATAGAAGTATATGAGCGAGAAAGCCAACACAAAGTGGAGGGTATGAGTACTCGTGCCTTCTGAGATTGTTGGCCCCCACTCTGGGTCAAATGTAAAGAACGAGAGCGAGAAAGCCAACACAAAGTGGAGGGTATGAGTACTCGTGCCTTCTGAGACTGTTGACCCCCACTCTGGGTCAAATGTAAAGAATTACCTTCTCGGTTCTAATTTTTGTTTTAAAAGATCGAGCATCTCTTGGTCTTTTATTAAACTTTTATCATTTTCATCCAGAACTTGGATTTCATGGAAGTATATGGGCGAGAAAGCCAACACAAAGTGGAGGGTATGAGTACTCGTGCCTTCTGAGATTGTTGGCCCCCACTCTGGGTCAAATGTAAAGAACGAGAGCGAGAAAGCCAACACAAAGTGGAGGGTATGAGTACTCGTGCCTTCTGAGACTGTTGACCCCCACTCTGGGTCAAATGTAAAGAATTGCCTTCTCGGTTCTAATTTTTGTTTTAAAAGATCGAGCATCTCTTGGTCTTTTATTAAACTTTTATCATTTTCATCCAGAACTTGGATTTCATAGAAGTATATGAGCGAGAAAGCCAACACAAAGTGGAGGGTATGAGTACTCGTGCCTTCTGAGACTGTTGACCCCCACTCTGGGTCAAATGTAAAGAATTGCCTTCTCGGTTCTAATTTTTGTTTTAAAAGATCGAGCATCTCTTGGTCTTTTATTAAACTTTTATCATTTTCATCCAGAACTTGGATTTCATGGAAGTATATGAGCGAGAAAGCCAACACAAAGTGGAGGGTATGAGTACTCGTGCCTTATGAGACTGTTGACCCCCACTCTGGGTCAAATGTAAAGAATTGCCTTCTCGGTTCTAATTTTTGTTTTAAAAGATCGAGCATCTCTTGGTCTTTTATTAAACTTTAATCATTTTCATCCAGAACTTGGATTTCATAGAAGTATATGAGCGGGAAAGCCAACACAAAGTGGAGGGTATGAGTACTCGTGCCTTCTGAGACTGTTGACCCCCACTCTGGGTCAAATGTAAAGAATTGCCTTCTCGGTTCTAATTTTTGTTTTAAAAGATCGAGCATCTCTTGGTCTTTTATTAAACTTTTATCATTTCCATCCAGAATTTGGATTTCATGGAAATATATGAGCGAGAAAGCCAACACAAAGTTGAGGGAATGGTAATCGTGCCTTCTGAGACTGTTGGCCCCACTCTGGGTCAAATGTAAAGAATTGCCTTCTCGGTTCTAATTTTTGTTTTAAAAGATCGAGCATCTCTTGGTCTTTTATTAAACTTTTATCATTTTCATCCAGAACTTGGATTTCATGGAAGTATATGAGCGAGAAAGCCAACACAAAGTGGAGGGTTCTAATTTAGGTTCTAATTTAGCCTACACTGGCGTGATGAAGTGGCCACTGCCCACTCCATGGTCCGAGTGCGTTGATGAAACTTACTATTTTGGAAAGCTCATGGCAGCACCTTTCCAGCGATATATGCCACTTGGCCAGAATATTTTTCTAAAGTTACGCAAAAACGCACTGACAACCCGCATTTTTAGATGCCTACACTGGCATGACGAAGTGGCCACTGCCCACCCCATGGTGGGCACTGCCCACTCCATGGTCCGAGTGCGTTGATGAAACTTACCATTTTGGAAAGCTAATGGCAGCACCTTTCCAGCGATATACGCCACTTGGCCAGAATATTTTTCTAAAGTTACGAAAAAAGGCACTGAAAACGCGCATTTTTAGTTAGACTACACTGGCCTGATGAAGTGGCCACTGCCCACTCCATGGTCCGAGTGCGTTGATGAAACTTACCATTTTCGAAAGCTAATGGCAGCACCTTTCTAGCGATATACGCTACTTGGCCAGAATATTTTTCTAAAGTTACGAAAAAAGGCACTGAAAACGCGCATTTTTAGTTAGACTACACTGGCATGACGAAGTGGCCACTGCCCACTCCATGGTCCGAGTGCGTTGATGAAACTTACCATTTTGGAAAGCTAATGGCAGCACCTTTCTAGCGATATACGCTACTTGGCCAGAATATTTTTCTAAAGTTACGAAAAAAGGCACTGAAAACGCGCATTTTTAGTTAACCTACACTGGCATGATGAAGTGGCCACTGCCCACTCCATGGTCCGAGTGCGTTGATGAAACTTACTATTTTGGAAAGCTAATGGCAGCACCTTTCCATCGATATAGGCCACTTGGCCAGAATATTTTTCTAAAGTTACGAAAAAAGGCACTGAAAACGCGCATTTTTAGATGCCTACACTGGCATGATGAAGTGGCTACTGCCCACTGGAGTGGGCAGTGGGCACTTCATCATGCCAGTGTAGGCTAACTAAAAATGCGCGTTTTCAGTGCGTTTTTGCGTAACTTTAGAAAAATATTCTGGACAAGTGGCATATATCGCTGGAAAGGTGCTGCCATTAGCTTTCCAAGATAGTAAGTTTCATCAACGCACTCGGACCATGGAGTGGGCAGTGGCCACTTAATCATGCCAGTGTAGGCTAACTAAAAATGCGCGTTTTCAGTGCCTTTTTTCGTAACTTTGGAAAAATATTCTGGACAAGTGGCATATATCGGTGGAAAGGTGCTGAGATTAGCTTTCCAAAATGGTAAGTTTCATCAACGCACTCGTACCATGGAGTGGGCAGTAGCCACTCGGACCATGGAGTGGGCAGTGGCCACTTCATCATGCCAGTGTAGGCTAACTAAAAATGCGCGTTTTCAGTGCGTTTTGCGTAACTTTAGAAAAATATTCTGGCCAAGTGGCATATATCGCTGGAAAGGTGCTGCCATTAGCAGCCAGCGAGTGGGCAGTGGCCACTTCATCATGCCACTGTAGGCTAATTAAAAATGCGCGCTTTGAGTGCCTTTTTTCGTAACTTTAGAAAAATATTCTGGCCAAGTGGCATATATCGGTGGAAAGGTGCTGAGATTAGCTTTCCAAAATGGTAAGTTTCATCAACGCACTCGGACCATGGAGTGGGCAGTAGCCACTCGGACCACGGAATGGGCAGTAGCCAATTCATCATGCCAGTGTAGGCATCTAAAAATGCGCGTTTTCAGTGCGTTTTTGCGTAACTTTAGAAAAATATTCTGGCCAAGTGGCATATATCGGTGGAAAGGTGCTGAGATTAGCTTTCCAAGATGGTATGTTTCATCAACGCACTCGGACCATGGGGTGGACAGTGGCCACTTCATCATGCCAGTGTAGACTAACTAAAAATGCGCGTTTTCAGTGCGTTTTTGCGTAACTTTAGCTTTCCAAAATGGTAAGTTTCATCAACGCACTCGGACCATGGAGTGGGCAGTGGCCACTTCATCATGCCAGAGTAGGCATCTAAAAATGCGCGTTTTCAGTGCCTTTTTTCGTAACTTTAGAAAAATATTCTGGCCAAATGGCGTATATCGCTGGAAAGGTGCTGCCATTAGCTTTCCAAAATTGTAGGTTTCATCACGCACTCGGACCGTGGAGTGGGCAGTGGCCACTTCATCATGCCAGAGTAGGCATCTAAAAATGCGCGTTTTCAGTGCGTTTTTGCGTAACTTTAGAAAAATATTCTGGATAAGTGGCATATATCGCTGGAAAGGTGCTGCCATTAGCTTTCCAAAATGGTAAGTTTCATCAACGCACTCGGACCATGGAGTGGGCAGTTGGCACTTCATCATGCCAGTGTAGGCTAACTAAAAATGCGCGTTTTCAGTGCGTTTTTGCGTAACTTTAGAAAAATATTCTGGACAAGTGGCATATATCGGTGGAAAGGTGCTGAGATTAGCTTTCCAAAATGGTAAGTTTCATCAACGCACTCGGACCATGGAGTGGGCAGTGGCCACTTCATCATGCCAGTGTAGGCTAACTAAAAATGCGCGTTTTCAGTGCGTTTTTGCGTAACTTTAGAAAAATATTCTGGCAAAGTGGCATATATCGCTGGAAAAGTGCTGCCATTATCTTTCCAAAATGGTAAGTTTCATCAATGCACTCGGACCATGGAGTGGGCAGTGGCCACTTCATCATGCTAACTAAAAATGCGCGTTTTCAGTGCCTTTTCTCGTAAGTTTGGAAAAATATGCCAAGTGGCATATATCGCTGGAAAGGTGCTGCCATTAGCTTTCCAAAATGGTAAGTTTCATCAACGCACTCGGACCATGGAGTGGGCAGTGGCCACTTCATCTTGACAGTATATGTGGATCATGTTGTGGATCCTGGGGCGGGTTGCGGTTCGTGTCTTTGCTAAACTAAATACGTACTTATCTTCTCAACTTAAATACGTACTTATCTTCACGCAGTTTAAAATTTTGGCACGGAGTTTCAAAACTTAGGCAAAAACCATGACAAAAAGTGAAATGTAAAGCGTAGTTCGGAAATTAAGACTTGCACTGTTATTGAGGAGACTTTTGTCTAATTTAAGCTAAAAATAATTTCAAATATTTATTGGGAAACAATTTTAAAGTTTTGGAGTATTTTAAAAATTAATAGGAAGTTCTTATTATAAAAATTCTTTTTATAGTAAAAAATGTTCCAAATAAATAGCGAGACTATAAAATTAGAACTTAGAAAAGCTTATAACTTCAAAAACCTCTCAAAATTTGTATTTTCATTCTTACTATTTTCTCCATCTTTCACCTTTTATATCCCACTGATAATCTTTAATTTTCTTTTTCCTTCTTCAGACTGGCTCTACACTCAGTGCTGAGATGCTACTCACCACTTCCGAATCGTCCACATTTAGCGCCTCCGAGGTTGCTGGCCGACTTCAGGTTGATACACGTACTGGTCTCAAATGGACCGAAGCCAAGTATCGCGCCAAAATTATCGGTCACAATGAACTCAACGTCATAGAAGAGGAACCGACGTGGAAGAAATATATTGAGCAGTTTAAAAACCCCTTAATCCTCCTGCTCCTTGGTTCCGCAGCCGTCTCAGTATTTATGAAACAATTTGATGATGCAGTAAGCATAACGATCGCTATCATCATCGTGGTCACAGTGGCATTTATACAAGAATATCGCTCCGAGAAAAGTCTCGAGGAGTTGAAAAAGTTAGTTCCGCCCGAATGTCATTGTCAGCGTGAAGGGCGCGTTGAAACATTCCTGGCACGCGAGTTGGTACCCGGCGATATCGTTTACCTCAATGTGGGTGATCGTGTGCCCGCCGATGTGCGGCTTTTCGATGCTATCGACCTCTCCATCGATGAATCCAGTTTTACGGGTGAAACCGAGCCAGCGCGAAAGTGCACCGAGTTGTTGCTGGCGAACGGTACCAATAAAGATCACACCAACATGAAGAATATCGCGTTCATGGGTACTTTGGTGCGTTGCGGTAACGGTAAGGGCATCGTCGTCAGCACTGGTGAGCGTAGCGAATTCGGCGAGGTCTTCAAAATGATGCAGGCCGAAGAGGCGCCCAAAACTCCTTTACAAAAATCCATGGATATCCTGGGAGCGCAGCTGAGTTTCTATTCCTTCGTTATAATCGGCGTCATCATGCTGCTAGGTTGGCTGCAGGGTAAACCTTTGACTGAAATGTTCAACATCAGCGTCTCGCTGGCAGTGGCCGCAATCCCGGAGGGCCTGCCCATTGTGGTGACTGTAACACTGGCCCTCGGAGTGATGCGGATGGCCAAACGTAATGCGATTGTGAAGAAATTGCCCACCGTCGAAACGTTGGGATGCGTTAATGTAATTTGCTCTGACAAAACGGGCACTCTGACCAAGAATGAGATGACGGCCACGGTGATCATCACGTCGGATGGTTACATGGGCGATGTGACTGGTGCCGGCTACAACGACCAGGGTGAGATACATATACGAACTTGCAATAACGTCGAAATGGCCAAGACAAATATCACGAATCTACTGGAGATCGGTGTCGTCTGCAATAATGCGTTTATACAGAATGGCACACTCTTGGGTCAACCCACCGAGGGCGCGCTCATAGCGGTGGCCATGAAGAATGGCATGTATGCCACCGCGGAGAATTATGTACGCATTCAAGAGTATCCATTTTCATCAGAGCAAAAAATGATGGCTGTTAAATGCATTCATAAGTACAACAACAACAAAGAGGAGATCTTTTTCGCGAAGGGTGCACTCGAGATGTTGTTGCCACACTGTACGAAGTATATGTACGGCAATCAAGCGGTACCGTTGACCAAGCAGAACGAGGCTGAATTTCTGTCGGAAGCATACGAAATCGGTCGCAAGGGATTGCGGGTGTTGGCTTTGGCGCGTGGCAAATCGTTACAGGAGCTGGTTTATTGTGGATTGGTGGGTATCACGGATCCACCGCGCCCCTTGGTGCGCGAGTCGATTGAGTTACTCATGCAGAGTGGAGTGCGAGTAAAAATGGTTACAGGCGACGCACAGGAGACGGCAATGGCGATTGGTAAGTGCAGTGGGTAGGGAAGGAGGGTGTGGGCGTGGTGGGAAGGGTAAGAGAAAGAATGGAGAGAGAGATAGAGAGGTAGGGAGATAGAGAGAAAGAGAGGGAGGGATATATAAAGGGAGATCAATTGAGAGAGAGGCCACTCTGATATTTTTCTCAAAATATATCTGAGGGTATTCATTTGTGCTTCAAGAAGTAATTGTGAAGTAAAATATGCTGTGAACCTTCTTCATTCGTGAGGGAAATTCATGCGGTTTTAAATTAGTGGGTTTTTCGTATTTAATTTAGATTAATATATTTAATAAAAGCTTCATATAAAAGCGCTTCTTGAGCATCTTTAATTGAAATACTGGCAACAAAATATAAAGAATAATCAATTTTTTTTTTCTTTCATTAATTTCATCATTAATTTCATGTTGTTGCCTCGAGATCATTAACTTGCTAGTTGTTTTTTCTCATTTCTTTTCACTCTGTTCGTTTCACTCTACTTGTAACAAGTTTTTTGTTCCGAAAATCCTTGATTTATCCTTTTTTTTGTGCTTTCGAGTATATCAGAAGAAGGGAAACCGCAATTTTCTGCATATAACGTTCTTCCTGGGTTCTTAAATACCAGTCGTTTCCACAAGCATTTATTTGCTTGCTGCATCCTGTGTTTTAATTCAATTCGGACAAAAGTAAAAAAGGAAATACGATAAATAACTAATAACGCCAACGGTAATACGAGACTTCGCCCGATGAAATTAATTTAGCCAAGAGCACCAGGAACTCGAGATTTCACTCTTCAAATTGCTCGGTCGCTTGGCTGGGTTTCAATTAAAGCCGACAGAGCAATTAAACTCAGCGTTGGTTGTCTGGTTTTACTTTTAATGGTTTGGAATTTTAGTTTTCTTGTTTTAAGGTGAAAAGTAAAATTAAGATTTTTGTGTTTAGTTTAAACGGCTTAAATAATACTACACTTTCTTAGTACTACACTTTCAGCATTATTTTCAGTCGAAATCGATTAACACCAGAGGCAGGAAATATAATCGCAACTAGTAGAAGTTTTCCTCCCCGATTAATTTATGTACGTCTAGAGTTGAGTGTAAAATCTCTAGAATGCTGCAAGTAAATGCAGGCTTCTGTTTAATCCACTTATCTTCAGAGCAGACACAGATACACGACGGCACCCACCAAGGCGACAACAGGACGAACACAGATACCGACCACCGTCACCGTCACCGCCTTCCTACAGCGTCACGCAGCGTTTCAATATGGCGACTGCAGACATTCGTTCGTTGTCGTCATCTGCTGCTGCTGCTCCTCGTCTTATGTTGTTATCGGCTTAAAAGCTTTTTGGTTTGCTACCTAATTTTGTGAGTTGTTGCGCTTCATTTCATTTGAATCGCTTAACTGTTGCGTTCCTCTTGACGCTTCCTGCTTTTAAATGTAATCGTAACAAATTTTTAGGGGTTTCCCTTCATTGGTTTAATAAATGAAATTCAAAGTTCATTTAATTAAACACAATATTTAACAACGTAAATTAGAATCACAGATAATTTGTATCCTTCTCCTCTTTTCCTTCAGCTGTGGTGGCGGTGGAATACTGACAGTGGATGTTAAAAATAGAATAACGCTATATAATGTTGCTGGCAACAATGTTGCCTCGAATTCGTAGTCAGTTCTGTATGTTTCCTTATTTTGTGTTGCATATTTTCAAGCGCTGTCAGAATTAATACTCTTCAGTTGTACTTCGTAAACTATTTTATGTTGTCTACTTTGAGGCTGTGAATTAAATAGAAATTCATAAGGAATTTTAAGGATTCACAGCCATCACAGCAAGAAAACGGAATTTTCTGCATAATATTTCACAACAAAAATAGAGAGGAAAGTAGGAAAAACAAAGGCAAAGCAGTGAACAACATCTACGAAAACAATGATGAAAACTGTTGCTTACATTTTAGCGTTTTAATTTATTCAAGGCAATGTTTGTCTCAAATATAAATATGGAATATAAAATCAAAATCAGGATAAAATCAAAATTGTGAAAATGTAGCAAATGAAAAATGTTCAGGATTAAGAATTAAAACACAATAAAATATATGTTATAATATTTTAATCCATTTTATTTCTTAAAATTTTTAAAGTTGTTTTAAAAGAGTTACGTACTAAAATTAATTTTTGTTGGCATGTTTTTTGCTTTGTAGGGCGCTTTTCGAGTTTTCAGTCTCCTTTTTTTTCATTTTTATCGAGCATCCCAGAGGGGCACCAGCAACAGTTGTTACCGCCGCATCGTCTTTATTCCCCTCACGACACATCGGATGCTTCCAGAGAACGCAACTCCATATTCATTTTGTCATAACTTTGGTTTTTTTTCAGTTCATCGTTTTTGTGTTTGTTTCTGTTGTTGCTGTTTTTGCTCTGCTGGCTGCGTTTGTTTTATCAAGTCAGAAGGATGCGCCTGAATTCTTCTCTTTGAACGGAGTTTTAATTTACGTCGCTGACTCCACTTTTCTGTCCTCCTAGCAAAGGGAAAAAGGCATCAATTTTTTTTGTTGTGTTGAAGTTTTGGCTGTTGTTGTTGTTGTGTTTACTGCGCTTCGTCTTATCCACCCGAATGCATTTTAATTACTTTTTCGCTCTACGGTTTCATATTTTTATTTTCTTCTATAGTTTTTGCTTGAATTCTCACTCAATGCAAGTTTTCTGAGCTGCCATCTCTTCGTTCTCGTTATCCGTGTTGGCTTTTTTCCTTCTCTTTTCTTTTACTTTGTCCTGTGAAAAGATTTTTGCACCTGCTCACAGCGAAGCCTGAAGGAAGTCGTTTCCTCAGGGTTTGCAAACATTTTGCTTTGGTTTCGTGGCTTAAAATTAAAGATTAAACTTTATTTTTCTCGTCATAATTTTACTTCTGAAAATTGGCATGCAACCTGAAAAAATTCTACATAGTTTTTCTCTTTCCTACCCTCGCTTTAGCCAACTTTCATTACATTTTTAAACCTTCCATATCACTTTAATAAAATTGTCATTCATCTGGTTTCAGTGAAAATTTTGCAAACATATAAATTTGCATTGAGGTCGGAGAGTTAAATTTGTCAGCTTCGCAATAAATTAATTTGTATGCTTCCCATAAAATAGATGTGGACACCCGAGTGTATGATGAACCTTTAATAAGTTGTGTGAGCTTCCATGAACTTCACTTGTTTAATATTTCAGCACAGTGATAATTATATCGCAACAATGTTGAGCATGAAAACCGAGTTGTTGTCGTCTGCTTTTACCATGAATTTTGCACGTATTGTTATTGTAACTATTGATGGCGTTAACAACTGCTGGTGGTCTCGTCAACTGCCAGCGAGCTTTAATTTTAATCACGTTCTGCATGAATGCCACGCGTGTTGTTCGTTCTTTTTTCATTCGTTCAATAGAGAGAAGTTTATAATTCATCAGTATTGGAACTTACTTAACCTCACTTTGTGAATGACGATGAATGACGATCAGTCGACATGCATTGAAACGCTGCCACTTTTCCCAATTTCTGTCCATTGAATTTTTGTTTCAGTGGTATTCTATGTATTTGATTTTAGTGATCTTTATTTTCTCTTAGTGATCTTTGTTTTCTCTTAGTGATCTTTATTTTCTTTTAGTGATCTTTATTTTCTTTTAGTGTTCTTTATTTTATTTTAATCTACATCGTTTTATTCTACTTTATTTTGCTTTACTTGATTTTATTTAGCTGGTCGTTTTTCCCGTTGTCAGTTATTTGGAGCTCAAAACTATAAACAAAAAACTGTCTACATTTTAACTAACGTCAGAGAAATGTAAATTTTTCGCCCCTTTTTTACCAAATAGAAATTCTTCCCTGTTTAAATTTCGTTGCTGCTGCTGACACAAACAATCCTCGCTGTTCAGTCTGTTAGCGCCAAATTTTGTTAACAAATCGCAAATTCTTCCTTTCCAGTTTCAGCAACGAGAACAGCTGACGGCTTTTAGTTCGTTACTTGTCAGGACTTTATCTATCCTCGCTCTTTTGGTCCTTTTGTCCTGTGTAAGAATCCTTTTTAG
The DNA here is from genome assembly GCA_922984085.1 of Sicus ferrugineus. Taxonomy (NCBI): domain Eukaryota; kingdom Metazoa; phylum Arthropoda; class Insecta; order Diptera; family Conopidae; genus Sicus; species Sicus ferrugineus. The sequence continues at coordinate 1,926,444 of OV277350.1, read as the reverse complement.
ATTTTTGCTTTTGTTTGATTTTTTCGAGATGATAGCCAACATTTCATTGTTGCTGTCGGCTGCACCCGTCTGTATTTCCTTCCGGATGTTTTTTCAAGTCCTCGAGTTCCCTTTTCAGGTTGCCTCTTCGTGGTCCGTAATAAAATACTGTATTATTTTATTATATTTTATTTTATTTTATCATCCTTGATTTTATTTCGTTTTGTGTTAATTTGTTCGTTTTAACATTAATAATTTTTTTATCGTGTTACTTATTCAGTAAATAATTCTTTACACATCAATCACAGAACACATTTTTTTGGATTTTATGTAGCTTTCCAAATCTTTTAACTTCTATTTTGAAATCTTGCTTTTTATTAGTTTTAACTGCATCTTTCTTTTCTCTTATTTTCACTCATCTTTACAAATTTTTGCACACAATCAGCATTTGCAGCGAGCGTAAAATTAACAGTCTGCAGTTGCATTTGTTGAATTTACTTCTATTTTGTATTTCCGTTTTTATATTTTAATTTTATGCGCACATTTTATGTATGCAAATTTTCTTTTATTTGAATTTGTGCGTGTGTGTGTATGTATGTGGATGTGTATGTATGTAGACGTGTTTGCATGTGTATATATTGCTGGGTGCTCAAGGTTTCTCTTCTGAGGATTTTGTACGCATGATTGTGTCAGCTACGACTGCTGCCTTCTTTTTCTTCAATAGCTTCTGTTGAACGCTATTGTTGTTCTCGTTGTTGTTGCTGTTGTTGTCGCCACTTATTTTCCAAGAGCTGAAATTTTTCGTAAAAGTTTTCTATGCCTCTCTTTTATTATCTTATGAGGAATAAAAAAGTTGTACTGAGAGCTGAAACTGTTGCATCTGAGTTGCTTGCGTTTCTAAGGCTTTGTTACATTTAAAATGCTGTTGCTTCTGAGCTGCCGTTCTTTCCTTTGTTGTTGTGCGCCGTTTTTTGCTACAACTGTCGGTCCAAAATTGTTTCTGTGCTAGAAAATTTAATAACATCTTTGTATGCAACTCATTTAATTTTCTTTTTATGCACTTTTCATTTCTTTCCTCTCGAGTTTCATCGATATTCGTAAAAAATTCCATTTAACTGGTTTACTTTTTACGATTTTTCATTAACTTTAAGGAGAAAAAACGAGAAATAATGTGTGAAGTTGTGTAGACGCAGCATTTAATTCAATGGTTTTCTACTTCTGCATAAAAATTTAAATTAAACTTCATCTCGTTATACATAAAATTTATATTAATTTAGTTTCTTTTACCTTCTCTGCTTGCAGCAAATCTCATTGGCATCGATACGATCCACCATCAGACCCTCTCCGGCCAGGAAATGGATCAAATGAACGATCATCAGCTGGATAAAGTGGCCAACAATGTTAGCGTCTTCTATCGTGTTAATCCGCGTCACAAATTGGCCATCGTTAAATCACTGCAACGCACGGGCAACATTGTTGGCATGACGGGCGACGGCGTCAACGATGGCGTTGCTCTCAAAAAAGCGGACATCGGCATCGCCATGGGTAAAAACGGCACGGATGTGTGCAAGGAAGCGGCTGATATGATTTTAGTTAACGATGACTTTCACACAATAATGTAAGCGATTCCTCTTTTGTTACTTGGATGTGGTACTAATTCCGATCCCTTATTTATTAATAGCGCTGCCATCGAGGAAGGCAAGGCCATCTTCTACAACATACGCAATTTCGTCCGTTTTCAGCTCTCAACCTCGATCGCTGCTCTCTCCCTGATTGCGCTCGCCACACTGATGGGCATCGCCAACCCTCTGAATGCCATGCAAATCCTTTGGATCAACATCATCATGGATGGACCTCCGGCTCAGTCATTGGGAGTGGAGCCAGTCGACCATGACGTGCTGAAGCAGAAGCCACGCAACGTCAAACAGCCCATGATCACCAAGAGCGTGGTGGTGAATGTTCTGCTCAGTGCCAGCATCATTATTCTCGGCACCCTGTGGGTATTCCAGCGCGAGATGGCTGACGGCACGCTGGGCAAAACGAAGCGTGACACCACCATGACCTTCACATGCTTCGTCTTATTCGACATGTTCAACGCTCTCGCGTGTCGCTCTCAGACGAAGAGCGTCTTTACGATCGGCCTGACTTCGAATCGGATGTTCCTGCTGGCGGTCGGCTTCTCGATTATCGGCCAAATGCTGGTCATCTACTGTCCGCCGCTGCAGATGGTGTTCCAGACGGAAGCGCTCTCTGCCTACGATATACTGTTTCTACTCTCGCTCACGTCGTCAGTGCTGATCGTGTCCGAAGTGAAGAAGTGGTTTGAGCGCTCCTTGGAACGGAAATTCTTCAAAACACGCGCTGCATTGGACTTCGTATGACGAAAAGGGGGCGCTAGAAGATTGTTGAATGAAAAAAATGATTAAGCGAATTGTCATGAGAGAGAGAGAGGGGGAGCGAGAGAGAGCAAATGATGGAAGCAGTAAGCGATTGATAAGGAAACGGAGAGACAAAGTGATAGAGCGTTAAACATAAACTACTCGTATTTTAATTTTTATTCTAAATCGAAATCGTTTTAAGTTAGATAGATGAAGAGATGACGCGAAAGGAAGTGTGAAGAGCGAAGTAAGAGAAAACACTTAACGAAGAAAGCAGAAAAGCGACGGCAAAGAAGCTTTTTAGTCACGTATGTTTATGAAGGGGAAGAGGGAAGAGGGAAAGAAAATAATAAGCAAAATTTGTTTATCTTGTATTTTAATTTTTGCAATTCTAATTTATAATTTCTTTGTTGTTGGTATTATTCTTTTATAATTCTTAAGTCAATTTCTCGTTAAGCTCGTTAAGTTGGTTTTCGGTCATCGAATTTTGACTTAGTTTTGAACTTCTCCGAAAGTTAAAACTAAGAATTAATTTAGAATTTATTAAAACATTTCTTATTAACATTTTTGATCCAAAATAATTAATTGCACGTCTTGAAGTTTAAGGTCTACCTTTTTTCTCCGGATAAAACACTTTCTCATTTTGAAATCTACAAATAAATTAAATAAACTTTTTTTAGGGATTAAAACTGCTCGCATTATAGTTTTAAATTAACATAACAATTTATAATGTAAATATTAGAAATTTGAGGGAACTTCCAAGAAAATAACACTAATAAATAAGTTTTGAAGTGGTTGCTGGAGACACTGTTACAAAAAAAAGTAAATAAATAGGTAGACAACTAAATAAATTAATTAATTAGTTGATTGCCAACTAAATAAATAAAATAATAATATAAATAAAATAATAAACAGTCAACAATTGAAATTGCTTATCAAAATCCAGCAACTTAGAATTATTTTTGCTGAAGTTACAAATCGATTCACATTTCCAAATCAACAATTGAATACATATTTTTATAGCTTTTTCAACTCATTCCTGATTTTAAAGCTTTAAGTGCACTAAAAATAGACACACTAATAATAAAAATATAGAATTGTACATAGTTGGCAAGCGAATAAAAGAAAATACTAAGGAAAAACACACAAATTCAAGTGAAAACTCTTGACTAAGAAAATGATTAACAGATCTATTTTTGTGATATTAAAACGTAAGAAAAGTTTGTTAAATTTGCCTTCCTGTTATTAAAAACAACGCGTTTTTAATTACTTTAGTTGCAAATAGATAAAATTTGTTGAGTTAATTGCTGCAGCTTTTAATTAGCTTATTTCTAGTTATTGTCTCTCTTTAGTTTAGTTAATTTTGTTTGATTGTGTTGTTGTAGTTTGCTTTTAAGTTGTCGTCTCTCTTTTGATTAGCATTTGTTAAATCATTTAAGATTTTTAAACAATTTTTAACAGCTGCTAAATAAAGTTCCCAATTAAAATTGTTGCTTTGTTTTATTTGAAATTATATTTTATATCCATTGAATCGTTTTCTGATAATCTATTTTTCCTTTCTGTCCGCAGCTGCTCTGTGTCCTGTTCGAAATGAAATTGCAGTTTCTACGTAACAAGCAGAGGATTCAGCATCAATATTGGCAGTCAGGCGGTCATTTTTATGCAGTAAAATACAACAGCAACAACAATGATCTTCTAGCGCTGTTGAGAGGAGTTAAAGTAGGCACGAGTTTATAATTTAAACTTAGCTATAGTTTAGTTATAAAAAAAATGTGCACCGAGTTTCTTTAAGAAAGAAAATTAGAGAATAAAAATTCGCAATCTTTTACAAATGCATAATTTAATAATAATGTTTTTTCCAGATTTTGCATGCATTTAAGGTTGTTTGTAGCTTTATTATATAAGCACATTTTCACAAAAGCTTAACTGAAATTAAAAATAACTTCAAATTTGTATAAACAAGTTAACGCATTTTATATAAACATTTTTAATACTTCAAAGAGCTTCACGAACTTTCGATCTAAACAAAACTATTCAATTATGCAAGCATGACAGCAATAAATTTCTAAACATATATTTTAAAATTGGTGAATAATTGCAGTGACAAAAGCAACATCAAACATATAAATAAATTTTCGAGATAAAACTTGTATTAATTTTTAATGATTATTTCACTTGGCGATTAAAAACGGAACATAAAAACAGAACTAATAATAAAAACAAAATTCCAAACCAAGAAAACAGAGAACAGAATTCAATATACAGCAAAAATGGTAGAAATTTCACATTTAATGTAAAACAACGTGGTTCTGTCAAAAAATTATAGTCTAGATTAAGAGTAAAATAGAAGAACTAATTAAATTCACTATGAAATGTTCACCAATAAAGAAGAAGCACCAACTTAATTTTAATTATGATCACATTTCAATGAAATAAATAGAATTTTAAAGAATTAAAATAATCAAAAAGTTACAAAGAAAAGAATGTTATTTATTAACTCTTTATTATCACTAAATAATCGTTAAGAACACAAGATTTTGAATTTTGAATTGAAGCATCCTCGAACGAAGTTATCGCTTCAATAAAGCTTTAAAATTTCTTATACTCGAGATGGAAACATGCTTGCATACAAATATTTAACTTCAACTCACTTCACTTTTCTGCCATGAATTGCTGGAAAGAAAAAATATAATTTCAGCAAGCTTATCGTAAAAAATCATATCACATTTTTACGCTATTAGAGAGTGAAATTCAGCACAAAATTTATAGTAACACCAACACATCGTTAAAGCTAAAGAAGAATTAATAATATGCCACTTATATAGTCGAAATCATCATTCATATCGAACTTGAATAGCTACCTTCTATTCCCGCATAAGAAATACCACAAAATAGCGCTCTAAAACGTTTGAAAAATTGTACAAAAATATCTTAAAATACTAGCAACAAGTTAGAAAAACCATCTACAAATTTGCAAAATTTAAATCTGATCAAATTTAACAATGTCAAAATTGTCTAAGTAGCGGAAAAAGCCTATCGGACCTTCAGGCGAGTTTTTAAGAATTTAAAGAAGTTTTTAGTTATTTTTAGGATCAGAAGTTTTACTAGTTTACTACTTCGACTTTACTAATGTTTCGTAACAACATATTTATCAGCTTTATATTGTTTCAGTGAATTGTCTATATCTTCAAACAATTAATAGGTTGTACTTCAGCTTTTAAAGTGCACAAAAACACGCAATGTTGATTTGTTTTCAAATTAATTGATACTTCATATTATATTTTAAAATCAAGTGATTTTTAATATCAATCGGCCAAAATTGCTCCCGCTGTATCAGCCTAGAAATCTGCAAATTGCTATTTAATACTGCTTAGAGATAAAAGTGTTAAAAATAAAGAATTATTTTAGTTAGGTAAACTAAATTTCTTAGTTAAAACAAATGCGTGAGAACAAATATCGAAAATTACTATTTTTTCGATCATTTTTAAAATGAAATTCTTTCTTCTTTCATTTCGTAAACAAGGTGAACTTTTAATTAAAATAATAAGATAAAGAATATCTTATTTTATTATCTTGTTATTTTCAATTATTTAATTTATTTTACATGCCGCTTGATAAGCAATTTTTATAAAGGAAGGACCAAATTATAATTCATGCATAGTTGCCAGCTTAGCGGGAAAACCTCTTTTTATTTGCCTCCAGAATTCTCATGAGATTTTTTAATTCACTGTAAGGTTTTCAAATTCACGATAGACTTTTTAACTGTACGATTTTGTGTGAGAATTTCTAATTACTTTAGAATTTTTCAATTTCTGTGCGATTTTATTTTTGTGTGAGTTTCTTTAATTACTGTGCAATTTCTGTGAGATTTTATATGAAATTTTTTAAATACTGTAGAATTGTGTGGAATTTTCTATTTACTGTGGAATTTCTTTATTATCTGAGACTTTGTTAGGTTTTTTAATGGCTGTTGCTAGAAAATGGGAATCTTTCGTGAATACTTTCGCTGGCAACTATGACGACTCGAAGGGGAGATCGTATAATCAACGCTATGAACTGCTATGCCATCAAAACTCATCTATATCAATATATCACACACAAAGTACGCAAATTAAGACATATTAAAGTTTGCATAGTATAAAAAAGCGAAAAGAAATCACGTTATCAAATAGAAAATAGGAAAGCTAATTTAGCAGTGCTTTGAGATTTAAGCAAGATCTTTATGAATTCTTTTCTAAATCTATTTGTGTGCAGAATTTATATTTTTTTAAGAATTCATATTCATTTTTTTCATGTATTCATATATTTGTTTTTTCTTTGGTGGGTTCTAATGTCTGAATTACTTTTAACTAAACGTTTTTTTAAGATTTTAAGAAATTCTTTCTTTAACGAATTATATTTCCCAGACGAGAACTGTGTGTTTGCTTTTAAATAAAGATTTAAAAGCTAATAATAATTTATATGTAAACTAAGTTAAAAATAAGATTTCCTAAATCTCGAAATTCCGCTAGAGGCCACACAAAAACAACAACACACTTCAAACATCAAACACGATCATTTTTTCGCAGTCACTTTTAAAATACAACTTCACAAGAATTCTACTACAACCAAACAACTATCAAACATACCCACGCGCATGCATATACACACATCTCAGCCACTCAATGGTAACAATAACTAGTTTATTAAGTCGATATTTACATTACTTATATTTACATCAAGCATTCCGAAGCAAATGCTTTAGAAAATGCTGCGAGCAAGCGACTACTACAACAACAATGTTAGAACAAAATGAAACATTTATGCTTAAGGTAACATTTAAACTTTAAGCTGGAAAAACACTTTAAATACTTATTAAATACAGTTACTCTATAAATGTTTGATGTATTGTATTTTATACAACAGAAAATATGCTTGCATAGTTGCAAGACGAAAAAATGAGGTTTTTGTCACAAATTTAAAAATCTATACAAGATTAATACAAATTCGCATTTTCAATAATATTGCAATAATTGCGCGAAACTAAAAAAAACGCCACTACAAATACGTTGAAACGCTCTAACTGTGCTATTAATTTTAAGCTGTAACTAGTTTATTTTATGTAACTACTTTCAGTAACTAATTTTGTTCACAAACTACTATTTTAGTCTGCATCACTACATTTACAGAACTACTTTCCAGTTTGAAGTCATCTAATTCTTCGTTTTCTTCATAACTCTGAAAATATTTCCTTTACAGTTTTACTCTAAATCTATAAAAATCTGTTATTAATAAAGAGCGGAAATAAATCATTAAATTATTGAATTTATTATTTACTCTTAAATTATTGATGTTCAAGAAAACATGATAACATATAAACATAATTTATATAATAAAACTTGCTGAATACTAATATACGAATGTATTTAACAAATATTAAAATTATTACAAGAAATTATTTATGAATAAAAATTTATGTAGAAAAACTACAAAAAAGTGAGTTTTATTTAGAAAGGAATTCAAGTCGGAAACAGAAACTGCAAAAGTCATTTGCCAAAAAAGCACGTTTAAGTGTTACTCACACTTAAGCACCGCAAGGCTCACACAGATGTGAAGGGAAGCAAATTCGTTATTCTCGTTTCGAAGTTCTAGAGGAATTCATTATCAGGCGCCCAGCTTCCATAGCAAGTAAACTCGCACGCGCTCTTTTTGCCAGTCAAACTGTTGGCGAAAGTGTGCTACAGATATAAGTAGAAAGTGATATATAAATATATCAACTATAGAATTAGTAGCGTGCAGCTGAACGAGAGAGTATGCTGCTGGTAAACATGAGAGCCTGGTAGAAAGTGTTATAAAATCGCATCACTTAGTTGCAGAGAAAATGTAGCGAGTACCTAAATGCGAAAGTGTGCTGCTAATAAACATGACAGCCTGGTGGAGCGATATAAAAATGCATGTTCATCCAATTTCTCGCACCCTGTCAATAAAAAGCAACATTAATTTCTTATATTACAAGATTCACTTTATTTAAATCCTTCATTCAGTTTCTTGTATAATAATAATATATAATTTTTTACTTAACGTTTTCGTCATGAATTATTTTGCTCAAAATTGTCTGCAGACCTTTGCGGTTGCTTAATTTTTAAATATATAATTAATTAAAAGTTTAAATTTAGTATATAGTGTTGTTTTTTGGGTAGTATTAAAAGACTTGCGGTTTTGTGTGAGTATTTTTTCGCTTGGTATGCTAACATTATTTTTTGCGACACAAAAATTACAAATTTACTGATTTTATACGTTTTATATCAGTTTTTTTTTCTGATGTTTGGACAATTTTTCGCTTATTTCGTTTATTTTTGTGTAATTTTGTATAAAATGTATAGAAATGTTAAAAATTATATATAAAAATAGAAGTAATGAGTTCAAGGGAGTCGGCGAAGGGGAGGAATTAGTTGTTTTTGAATATTTGTGTATTGTTAAAATATTGGTTTGGATGAAATAATGCCAATTTTTGCAAGGATTTTAGATTGGAGGACAAGAAATGTTTTCATATTTACTAATATAAATTAATCGGATTTAATAGGCTGGTGGGCGGTGTGTTGTCGTGTCCGGCGATGAGGGGGAGGGGCTTGAAATCCTGGAAATGGTGTTACCACAATTATTACAACAATAAAATTTTGAATTTTCTGTTTTCTCGCTTAATTTTATAATAAGTTATAATTTATTGTTTTTTCGGTTTTTAATATTTTGTATGACGAAAATTTTCTGTATACGAATTTTCCACCTTGATAATGTTGGATTTTGTTGTCTTGATTTTTGCTTTTTAAGCCTAAAGTGTTAAAATTTTATTTTTAATTCGATAATATGTACGTAAAAACGTCAATTTTATTACTAATTTTTTTGTTTTTTTTTTGCTCCAAAAATTTGCAATTTCACCTTCAAGTTTTTCATGCTACGAAATGCGAATTTATTCGCTTACCGTCGGCAGTGCCAGATTTTACGGTATTTGTGTACCTGTTTGACAAATTTATGTTAATAATTAAACATTTTTTAAATTTCTTCCAAGTCGTGTGTTTCGTTTTCCTCAATGTTTAGTCCTGAACTGGATTTTTCTCGTAAATTTCGTCATAGGCCGAGTTAAGAATTTTGATCTTTCGAAATCTTACAAAATTTTATTGTTTTCGTATTTTGCAATATTTAGTTTTCAGTTTTTTTTATTCTTCTGCAATAGTTTTTTTAGATTTTAATTTTGCGCTTTTCCTTTTCCACTTAAGAATTCCGCCAAATTTTATATATTTTTAACTTCAAATTTTGCTTTGTTTTTTAATTTCTGGTAACAATTTTGGTATTCTTGGTAGTGAATGCTTGAAGTTTTAAACGGTTTAAATATTCTGCCTTAATTGGTACTAATTAATTTGAAGTACTTTTTCCACTTAAAAACTAAATAGCTTACTTTTCTTCCGCACATATTTGGAAATGTCTAGATATTATTTTCCAATACGTATAATTTTCTCAAATATTTTTGCCACACAGAATATTTTAGTTGGTTTTATGTTTTTTAAGTTAGTGTTTCTTAATATTTTCCTCAAAAAATTAGCCAGTGTAAGTTTCGGTTTATTGTTGCTTCTAGTTGTTGTTGTTGTTGTTTGCATGTTGTGAAGGTTGGATGGTTGGAAAAATTAATTAATAGAAGTTTCAATTAAAAAATATTAATTGCATTAAAATTAGTGTGCAGTTAGATGCAGTGAATTAGATTGAAGAACAGCCTAGATCAGTTTAAAAATTAACCGAAGAAACAACTAATTTAATGTTTCAAAATGTATGTCTTGTTGTTGTTGTTGTTGTTGTTGTTTTTACCAGTAAAGTGAGATTTTTTATTCTTTAGTCGTCAAAATTTCTCCTTTCCTCTGAATTTAAATTTCTTGTAATATAAATTCTTTTGCTGTTTTTATTGTAATTTAAACCTGTTGTTCTTGCTCTTGTTGTTGTTATTTCAATTACATCATTCAACAGAAAAATTTGCGTTTAAAATTTAACTATTCATTTTTTAAACTATTTTTAATTCTTGTTGTTATATCATTTGGTTTGTTGTTGTTGAAAATATTGTAAAATTTATGCATTCTTCGCGATTTCTCTCATTTTCATTTTCATTTCAATTTATTTGCTATTGTTTGGGTATTTTGTTGTTGTTGTTGTTGATGTTGCTGTATAAAAAATTTAATTTAATAATATTTGCATTTATTGTACTTTGTTGGTTGGTTGTGATCATTTTAATTCTCTGCCTCCCTCACATTGACGTTCTGTCTTCTCATTCCACTGCGAATTATAGCAGAATTATAACGAAAATCTATTATATTGCAATTAAATATTGAAAAAATTCAGGTTTACTAGTGGAATTATTAATAATTATTGAGTTTTAAAGGAAATTTCTTATCTAAAAACTTGCAAAATAAAATATTTCATTCATTACCTAGTGAATGTTTCTCCATCAACAGTGATGTGAGAAGTAAAGGAAATTTTTTGATGGTGAAGACCTTTTATCAGACATCGATTTGCGTTTTACACAAATTCCAATAGATAAACAAAGAGAAACTTTTACACGAGATTTTGGCGCTGTTAATTAACATCATAATCACAGCTATTCCATGTTTCTCTTCTCATGTTATTATTCTTGTATATTTTTATACAAATAATTATCTTCTTCTTAAATCTCTCACTTTCTGATAAAACGAAAGAAACGCGATTCTTATTTATTGTAAGCATAGAAAATGCAGAAAACTGTGAGGCGATATTTTACAAAATATACATGCGAAATAAAAACTTGAGATATGTTTTCAGTTAACACAAATAATTGCAACTATAAATCAGTTTTAATGTTGTTTATGTTATCTTTAAATTAACGACAGTAATAAATTCATTTACTTGAGTTCGGCTGCTATTGCGTGTGTAAATATAATTTTGTATATAAAAATATGTCATATACACAAGCCTACATTACATAGATGTCCACATGTAACAACCAACTACCGTGAGTGTATATAACATCAGTTATATACAACGTTACATTAGTTTCTTCATGGAGTTGCGGTACACTGAATTGCTGTTAATTTGATTTTATTTTATTTACACAAAGACTTAGTTGACTACATTTAATTCTGCTTTTAGAGTAGTAGAGTTAGTTTTAGAGTTGCTTATAGCGTTTTTCGGTACTTCATTAAAAGTTTAGCTGTTTGTAACCCTCTGGTATTTCCGAGGTTGCGTCATTTTAAACATAATTTTAAATATATATATTCGATTTCACAATAATAATGCAATCATTGCTTCCATTTTTCTATATATATAAGCAAAAATAACTAGGTTTTGAAAAAAAGTGTTAGGTAACAAAATTAGTTGCTATTTTAGGCGAGGACGTGATAACAGTTATTTACTCTGGTTAGTTAACATAACAAAGAGAATTGATATCAATAACATAGCAATAAAATGTTATATCGAAGGTAAAATAATTATTTATTCAATTTGTTTATTCAAAAATTGCTCTTAAGTTTATCATTAAATTAACAGGAAGTTGTATTGATTATTTGCTAATTAAGAAAACAAAACATTTACTGTATGAAACTTCTTAACATAGCAAGGAAAAGTTTTCATTTTGAGATATTTATCAAGAAGTTAAGGCTAATTTCAAGAGAACAAACTATAACAGTAGGATATTTGATTGAGTTATGCTTTTAGTGCTTTTATTTTCTAAAAAGTTTTTATTTTCTAAAACATTTCTGTGCGCTGTTATTAAACAAATTTGATAACACAACAGTGGAAAAGAGTTAACAGCTGCTACTTTCTATTAAAAACTGTTTTTAACAGAGCGATAACGTTGTTTTTGGTGCTCTCTCCGCAAAGAGGATAACGGAAAAGTGTTTGTTAAAAAGTAAAGTATATAGTAAAGTATGTAGTAAAGTAAAGTAAAGACTTTTTTATAAACAAATTAAACTAACAAATTAACTACAATTTAACTATTAATGTACAATTTTTAAACAAGTTTTCTTAAAGAAAATAACTTCTTTGGGTTTAAAAGCTTATTCTGACGCACCCTCCTGACTTTTAAACTTGTTGATATTCCGGATGCTGTTGCTATTTCAGTTGTTGCTGTAGTTTTTCTGCTTTTTTCTATGATTTTGCTATTTTTTTTATTGGATTTTCTGTTCTCTTACACACCTGTAATTTTTTTCCTATGGCTGCTGCTATTAATATTTGTTATTTTAATTATTATTATTTAACTATTTGGTTGAAGTTTCTATTCTTCGTATTTACTTTGCTGTGATTTTGTAAAGAGAAATCATTTTGGTTTTCTTGTTGTTTGTTGCAATAAAATATTCATTGTTTTATTATTATGTATTTCTGTTGCTTTGCTGTTGTAGAAAATGAAATGTAGGCTTCCCTCCGTTATTTTATTGTGTAAAAATAAATGTTTTTAAAGTTACGGTTCTATGGCACTGATTGGTAGTGTTGCCAGCCTGAAAAATTTATGCACATTGACTTTCTTGTTCAGTGTTGCGGGGAGGAAGAAATTATTTTATGCAGTGTTGTAAATTACTTTAGTACAGTGAAAAATGTAAATTTATGGGAGTGAAACAATCAATAATGATTACTAAATGAATTGATAAAAAGATTAAGCTTACTTATGACTTGTTGATTTCAGTAAATTATGAAAGTAAAGATCGAGAAGTACAAAAGCTGATGTTTTAAAATAAATATGCAATATATAATATCAGCAAAATTCGACAAAATGTTAAAGTTAAGGCATTGATGACTTCTTATGTAATTCCTTAAGAAATCTAGAGTAACAAGGATTTTCGAGTTTAGAGTTTCTAAAATAAACTTACAAAACTTTTGTCGATTTTGAGGAAGTAACAGGATGCGTTTCCTGAGAAAAATAAAGAGAAAATATTTTAGATATTGATATATCTCCTCTCGTGTTAATCCTTAGGAAATTCAGGCTCCAATGATATTGAATTGTAGAATTTCTAAACGCCTGAACTTCCATAAAACTTTAAAAAGTTCAAAACTTTGAGTTTTTCGATTTTGAGGAAACAGAAAATTTTACCGAAATTTGCAAAGCTATACAAAGGAATGGAAATTTTTTAATTAAAATAATACAGTTTTTCCCTTCTTATTTTGTATTATTTGGAAAATTGTGAGCATTGTCTTTAAAATTTAAATCAAACACAAAAAGTAAACTAATACAAATTTGGAAGTTATTATAATTCAAGTTTAAAATAGAAATTTATGGATTCGTATACATTTGCATATATTTAATATAATATTCTCGGACTATTTTATTATCAGCTTTTCTATGTACGAGTATATTTTATTCTTCTTATTCTCACGTAATGACGAGGTAGCGCAGATTAATTTGCTTAAAATGTATTTAATTAGTAATTATAATATGCGTATTTATTTAATAACGGCTGCTATTTTTAAACTATTTAATATACAAATCTTTAATTCTTCGTAGGTCATTTGTTGTTTTATTGTAATTGCTGTACATGGCGTGTAGAATAAAAGAAGGCATTTCAAAATTAATATTTTACCATCTAAAATCAGTTAAGAAATATTTACGCTATTTTCAATTGGGCAACACTGAGCACAACGCATTTAAAATGTGCAAGAAGTTTTCATGCTGGCCGTCACTTCGGTTTATTTGTTGCTATTGTATATATGAGGCTATTGTTTTTGTTGTAAAAAGAATTAAGAACGTTTCATTAATTTCTATTGCGTTTATTTTCTACAAAATATTTAGCACACACGTGTAGGACATAACAAAGTTAGCTTGTGTTAACCACGTTTTTGTTCTTATTGAATGACAAAGCCTCTCAACATTTAATAAAAGCTAAAGAGAAACTCTAATTCCATCAGAGGAATTGACAGTTTTTTATGCGTACAACGTCATTGCCAGGCATTAGTTTTGATGTTTAATATTAATTTCAACATGAGACAGAAATGAGTTTCTAATTCTTTTTTGTCATAGTTGTTAATGGCATTATTCAAATCTGCCAAAAAATATACGTCTGTAATAAATTCTTGTTAGAATTAACATTTCAAGCAAAAAAAATGTGAACTCTGCAGATTAACTCTATCATAACTAAGTAAAGTTTTAAATTTTCTAAGAAATAAACTTTCGGTGTTGCCATCCATTTGTGTGCTTAAAACTTTGTAGAAAAGATAAAAGATTTGTTGATTTTCTGCTGCTTCGATTTTAATGCTATTGTTTTTTTCCCTTGCGGAATGTCATTACAGTTCTTTAGTTTTTAATGTTATTTAGGCTCTTAATTTTATGAATTATTTAGTTGTTAATGTTGTTCGATATTAGTGTGTGTGTTTCTTTACGTACGCCATTTAATCGTAGACGTCGGGTAATACTCACTTGCAAACTATAAATATGCATGCATGTAATATACTTTTAAAAAATATCTTACACCATTTATAAATATTGTTTAGTTGGGTTTACATAAATATGTGTCAAGCTTATAAATTCTTATTTCAAAGAAAATATATAAATATCTATATGCATGATATATATTTATATCAGTATAGAGTCAGACAAGTATATTTATTTATTATATATTGTATTATTATTTTTCACATATAAAGTGGAAACTTTAAAGTAAAGTTCATTTTAATTTGTTTAATAGAAAATGAAACTAACTCTCTATTGCAAATAATCTCAGTTTGTCTTAATTTGTATTATCGTAACAACTAATTTCACTTAAATCGTTAAATCTGGTTATTTCTTCTTTGACGTTTGTTCCATTTTCGGTTACTATTTCGCTTTTTCGCCGAAGCAGTGAATAGTTTTCATGGATTTCAGCGGTTTTATGGGTTGACTTAAAACTATTATCACTATTGCAGAAATGATTCCCTTTTATTATACGAGTATTCTTGTATTTCGCTTTATTTAATACGTTTCAGATGTAGCTGGCATTAGTTGCGTTTTGATTGGTAGCAGGAAATAAAATTGTGAGGTTGCAGTGTAAAATACTTAGAAACTCAAGTGTTTGTGTTTGGAATAAAAAACGTGAGAAGTATTTGGTTTATAATATAATTTTCCTTACTTGAACTTCTAATTTTCCGTTTGGCGTTATTTCATTATGTGAAATAATGACACACTTCATTATTTTTAATCACATTGAATATTAGGAAGAAACAATAATTTTAAATTAATTCTTCATTGTTCTTTCTTGTTTGTTGTCACACTTTTTGAAATTTTGCTTAAAATTTATATCAACATGAAACGTTAAAGTTTTTGAGATCGTTTTACTCGATTCATGTAGTTGGCAACACTGCTAAATTCTTCTGGCAGTAAATTGTGGGGCAGCAACTTGTGTAACGATTTGAAAATTTTTCAAACTTTTAAAATAAGAAACAAATAAGTTTTTTAGAGAATTTAACAAAAGCATTCTTTACTACGCAAAGATGTCTGTAAATTTCAAATTAAATTTTATACTTCTTAGCATTTTTTCTTTAATATTTACCGAAAATGTTAAAATTTTAAGCGAAATTTCAAATTAGTGCTTCACTTTAGCAAAAAATAACTCGCGGAAATTGTATTCTGGAGTTATTCTGGGAATTTAATGAGTTAGAATGCTAATTTTTAGCTTATTTTAGAAGTTAATGCCTTTTTTCCTTTTTGAAGGTAACAAATTACAACTTTCCAATTTAGTTACTGAAAAACGTATGCCGACCTCATGGAACGCTTTGGAAAACTCGGCGACCTTTCGAAATACTCGTTTTCAAATTGAATTTTATTTGTGGAACTTGCCGTTTTGTTTTATAATCAATTCGAATTCGAACTATTCGAGTTAGTTTTATTAGTCTTTTATTTCGGCAGACCTCTTGCAAGTCTTAGAATGTATTATATTTTTCATTACAGCATCCTAAACCTCATTTGACAAGTTTTAATGGCTTAAACGTACATAACATTTTATTAGTTTTGTCATTATTTCCTGCTTTTTAGCTGTTTCACTTAATTTATGCTTTTTATGTGGTTTTTACTTTTTCTTTTTGAAATCTGCAATAAAACTTTTAAATTATTTGTACTCTTGGTTCATAATTGGGCTATTGTTGTTGTTGTTGTTGTTGCTGTTGTTGCTGTTGCTGTGTATATGATTTTTGAATTTGCTATGGTTCGGTTTATGTAACTGTATGGTTGCTGCTTGGTTGGTAACGGTTTTGCTTGCTTCAGAATATGGTGGAATTTTGCTAGTTTTTCTTGTTTGTTGCCGATTGTGCTGTGAGTTTGAAATATGAGCCAAAAAGTTTTACAAAGTTTTCAAATTTACTTTTGGGCTTTCTTAATTTGTAAGTTAATTTTTGTTATCATTTGTATTATTAGCATTTTGAATTTCTTGATCTTTCACTTGTTTCTATTCTAGAGCGCATACATTATGTTACACTGCTGACTGCAAGTGTAACTGTAATTTATTTCGCAGTATGTATTCGAAGTAAGTCTGGTATTTTTTCCGTTATGTAGCAGCTAGTGGCGTGTTTGCCATGACTGTGAATGCGCCGACGACTTATGAGCGCCAAGAACGCATGCATGGACAGCATTGCCAGCTGTATGTTTTTAATGCAATTAAATGTTGGACTGTCTAGAATTTCCGCTGGAATTTACCATTCCCGTATTTCGTTAAGTTTCGTCTGGTTTAGTCAAAATTGTTGATTTTTGGAGCCTAAATTTAATTTTTCCTAAAACTTCTATATTACTGGAATATAAAAATTTTTGCAGCTAAATTTAGTTATAAAACTACAAATATTTTTTGACGTTGCAGCTAAATATTACTTTTAACAACATAACTTATTATATTTACAAGTTTTGTCGTATATAGTGAATCCAGAAACAACGAAATGAATAAGTTTACGCGAATATTGAAACCTTTAACTGAAACAAATGTTACTATCAAATGAAAACATTTTTGTACAGGAAGAGAAACTGAATAGAAATTGAAATTAGCACAGTTTGTTGCATTTCATGCACGATTTCGATTTCGCCCTGGTTATCAAACTGAAATTCTCACACACTCACGCTCAAATTTTGCTTCATAGTTTTACTCCTAGACACCATTTTTTCTAATTTTTAACATAATTTTGTCTTTTTTCGCTTTATATTTAATTTTGCATAATTTTAGTATGTTTGTGTTTCGCTATATAAAAATTTTGATTCCTTCCATTTGAATATGTATTTTTTAGAAATTTACAAAAGCTTTACATTAAGGTGATTTTTAGTTTTCTTCTAATTTCGTTTAATTCTTAATTTTTCTTTATCACAGCGACATTCAGTCTAATTTTGCGCTTTTATTAGAATTATAGCGTGACGATGCGCGTTTTCATTAATCTGTTCTCTTAATTTTACTTTAGATTAAGCAAGTTCTCCGTTAAATAATTTAATTTAAAGCCGAAAGGATGTGTAACAACTAAATTTTAATATCTCTTAAAGCCGAAAGTTTTCACTACACGAACATAATAACAATTTGCTACTTTTGTAGATTACTTTCTATATAATTTTGCCCTGACGCCAGTCAGTCACGCCCTTTTGCCTTAATCTACAATTCTAATAAAAGCCATTTTCGTAATTACTCAAGCCAAAAATTGTTGCCAAAATATTTTTCACTTTCTTTACGGGCCTAAAAATGTAAAAAATTTTGTCTAATAAAATCCAAAACATAATTTTGCTATAAAAATCACTTTTTTTCGCTTTCAATTCATACAATTTTGCACTTTTATATTATATCGTCTTCAAACTTTTTTGCTGAATTACAAACATTTTAACTAGAATGTTAGCCGAAACATTGCCGAAACTTCATTGTAATATAGAATTTTTACACTATTAAGTGTAAGCTTTGCCTAAACTTTCCACTATCACATTCAGACTGAGCACATTTTAGAAAAATGCCACAATAAAACTAAAAATGAAAATCAAGACAGAGTTGGAAGTCTAAATGAAAAAGAAAAATAAATACTTCAAAAAGAAAAATGTTATATTTAAAAAATGCTGCAACTAAATCAAGCATTAAGAGTTCCAATTCACAAATAGCTAAGTTTGTATCGAAACAACTAGTCAAAACAACTAAGTAACAATTCAAAACAACTAAGCAACTGGTCAAAACGACTAACAAAATAGGCAAAACAGCAAAACTAAGTAAAAATTGTAAATGTTAGAAAATAAATTGAAAAATAATATAACCAAATTTTGTTGGTGAAAACGAATATCAAAACAACAACACAGCGAATATCAAAACAACAAGACAGCTGGTCAAAACCACAACTCAAATAGTCAAAGAACAAATGAACTAATCAAAATAACTGATTAAAAATCATTAAAATTTTCAACTAAATTAAAAAGCAATATAACGAATTATTTTCATATTCAACACTCGAAATTTTTGTGAAAACCACATTAAAGATCTTGAAAATTGTTTGAATTGCAATAAGTGTAAATTAATTTTTACAAATTAAAACCCAATTGGTTAAATAATAAATATTATAAGCTTAAATATAAAAATATATAAGCAAATTTTTTTAAAAATAAATAAAATAGGTTAATTTTAAATATTGGACTAAAATTACTTTAAAATATTACAAATTAGAGAAAATCCGAAATATTGGAGCTAACGTTTGAATTAAAAAACTTGAACAAAAGAAACGATAATCTCAAAATTATTTTTATATTTTTTATTAAATTATGTATATCTTTACATATAAAATTATGGATAAAAGTTTACCAACTAAAAAAACAAAATAAGTATATTCTTTATCTATAAATCAACATATCAATGATTTTCACTTTTTATATAGATAATATAATAATCGTTAATCCTTTCGCTTATACAAAATTAATATATAAACTAGGTGTAAAAATTATATATTAGGAAATATTAAAGCACAATTTTATAGGAAAGAAAATAGTAAACGAACTTAAGTTGGTTGAAGGTTATTTAATAAATGCTTTAATGGTACATAACGAACTTGTATACATTAACCAAGCATATAAATGAAGGAAAACATATATATGTGTCTGCGAATAACTATAAAACCTTAAAAAAAGCAAAAGTTAGATGAAATAAAAGACTACAACTAAAATTTATATACGCCTGAACAATTGCATTTTGAGGAATTATTTCCCGAAGAAATAAGAAGTTTTCAGAAGCAGAAATGAGATATTTTTCATTGGATTTCGTAAGCTTTAAATGTGTGGAAAAACGTTTCGCTCAGTTTGTCAGTTAAAATTGTAGTTAAATAAACGTAATGAGGATGTTATGACTGCTTTTCTATGATATTTGACTTCAGACCTCTCGGACGTCTACATTTTGCTAGTCTATATTAATATGGCACCTAAAGAGTCACAGTTTGGAATTTATTGATAATATTTTTGCGTGTTTTGCTTTGCGAATTTAAATCGGAGCGAAACGTTTTTCTGCGCTGAAGATTAAATTACTGACGTCTACAAATTTAGTCGCGCCTTAGTGAGGAAGACTTCTTATAATTACTTTTTTCAACTTAAAGTTTCTTAAACGAAATCACTAAACTAGATGTTTATATGGAAAATAATATTTCTTTTAATAAAGAGAAGGATTAAAACATCACATTTTCAAAGTAGAATTAATTTTAAGCAAACTTATTTACTAAAACACACTTTCAAATTTAAAGAAAACAAAGAATTCTTAAGTGTTAATTTTTGTGTTTTTTGAAAACTTTTAAATTATATCACTAAATGCTACATAAAAAGTAGAAAATATTTCTTTAATTTTGCAGTGTTAGAAATTAATTAAACTAAAAATAGAATTTAAAGTTTTATATGTCTTATTTTATCTGTTTTATTTTAGCTGCTCGTATATTCACGCACTCCAAACTAGTGAAATTCTTTCGTTTAAATCATAATAGAAAATTGAAAGTTTAATACTTAAATTAGGCTTAACATTTTGCGTATGCTAAAATTTAAAATTTATGTCTGTTTTCTTGCGGGTGCGATTTCCGTAATTCACATTCATCAGAAGTTGATTGCTTACAAGTCTGGTCTTCTATTCTTCTTTCTCACTTTTGCTACCGTCTTTTTCTTTTTAATATATTTACTCCTGCCTAAACAAATGAGCTTCTCATTTCGTCTTACCGGTCTTTTCTCAATACGAAGTCTCATTTCCTCTTAAGTTAATCCTTGAAGTTTTGAATGTAGTTTAAGTTCAAATTAATAACTTTTATAACTCTGAACTTTGAAATCATTCACATATTTCGTATTTCTGAGAGAAGTAGAAGCAAATTTCAAGTACCTTAGTTACCTATCTCTCTCTCTCTTTTTCTCTGTCTCCCTCTCTCTCTCTCTCTCTCTCTCTCTCTGTCTCTCCCTCTCTCTCCCTCTCTCTCTCCTTCTCTCTATCACTCTCTTGAGATGCCAACTATGTGTTTTATTCGACAAACTTTGATCTTCAAAAATGCGACAAATTTCACGTAAATAAAAAAAATTTCGTTGTAACAACTTAATATAAATAAATGAAAAATTTTAATTATATTACAAAGGAGAAAATGTGTTTAATATTGAATTAATAAAAATATTAACAAGAATTTTAGAAAGTGGAAAAGTAAAAGCAGATATTATAATACAAAAAGAAGTTTTCATTGACATAAAATAAAATATTTTTCAAAATAAAATCAATATTTTGGTTTGGTTTGGAAATGAAAGCTATTGCGAAAGTGGAAAAAGTAGAAAATGTTAGAAAAACTTATATAAAATTATTAGAAAATGAAAAATAATAATCAAATAATAGGCATAACATAACAAAATAACGTCATATTCTGAGAATGTTTTCATAACAAAATAAAGTCAATATTAAACAACGCAATTTGGAGAAACAATAAATAAATAACCGATATATAAATAAATAACCGATTTCATAAAGAAATGTCCGATTAAAAATATCGATATCAAAATCGATTCCATAGTTTGTGACTGGATATTATTTTATTTGCCTTTTCAGTTTTGGAACATAAGTTTTTACTTCATGAAGATTTGTTTTAAAAGAAAATTATAGCCAAAATTATAGCTAACAAATATAAAATGGAAATGAAAAGGAAAAAGTCTCTAAAAAGTGCAAAAAAATAATTAAAAAGTAATTCATTAAAAAAAATTAAATTAAATAAAATCAACTTTCAAGAAGAATATTAAGAAGAAATTAAAAAAACTCTAAGTGTAAAATGAATTTTAACCTCATGTAATTTATAAATTTTTCACGGTAAACGCAAAAAAGTTGGCAACTCACTTTCCGCAAATTGAAGTACACTTTCTTCACTTTCTTTCTTATTCTCTCGTACACAAGCGCACACACACACAATTTATTATAAGAAAGTTTGAAAATCCAAAAAATCCAAAAATTAGGCTGCAAAAAAGATCAAAGTTTAGTGTCTTGTAGGACAAAACTTACTGTTAGTTCTTTCGACTGAAATTTGTATAAAATTAATTTTTTTTTCTTAAGAAGGACAGACTATTTTTTGTTTTTGTCAAAACCGAATTTGTGGAGTTTAGAGTCCTTTTCCAAAAGACTGAATACAGGGTGTGTCGAACTTGCGTTGCGTAGAAATACATTCTTACTTAATGTTAAGTGTTAAGTTAAGTTAAATTTAAAAGTTTTAAAACTTATGTTTCTCATATTTGCCATTTTTTTTGTTGTAGTATACGTTTGTTACTGTTGTTGTTGTTGTTGTCGTTATGCTTAATCGGAAAATACTCACAAAAACTGAGCGCTTCCCTCTCACTTCGAATAACAACAACGAACGAATATGTCTGCGAAAGTGGGCGTGGTCGGTTGTTGTTGTTGGTGCTGCTGCTTACTAACATCATAGAGATCCGAATATTGAGTGTATGTGTGGATGAACTGGAATTGCATGCGAGAGCGATGGCGGTGGATGCGCGGGCGGTGGTGGCGCGGGTGCGCCGCTGGTGGTCGAAGGCGCCGCCGACGCTGGAACACCTGCAGCGGTGGGCGGCGGTGGCGGTGGTTGTGTATGAAGTTGTTGCTGCTGCTGTGCCGCGTGTGGCTGTTGTTGCTGTTGCTGCTGCTGTTGCTGTTGCTGCTGCTGCTGTTGCTGCTGCTGCTGTTGCTGTTGCTGCTGCTGCTGATGATGATGGTGCTGTGAATGATGATGTGCAGTTGGCGGCGGTGGCGGTGGCGGCAAGGTGATCGACAGTGTTACGGTTTGTGGAGCTCCAGCGCTAGCTGTTGTTGAGGGCGCCACTGCGGCTGCGGCCGCTGACACTGCCACTGGCACCGCTACCGCGGTGGGATGTCACTGGGCCACCACCGAGGGCGCGCCCTGCTGCTGCTGCACCACGCCGCCCGGTGCCACCGCATTGGCAACGGTTACCGTCACCGGCGGCTGCGAGTTGGCGTGCGCTGCTGTGGGCTGCTGGCCATGGGCGGCGAATGCCTGCTGGAAGGGCGGCCCGTAGCACTGCGGGAAGTACAGCTCGTTCTTGACGATCGATTGCTGCTGCGGGCCGCCCGCAGAAACGACGGCACTCATCGAGCGCGCCAGAATGCTGTTCTTGTTGTCACCTGGCACACCTACGCCCCCCGGATTGTTGTTATTGAGAAACTGCTGCTGGGCGTTCTTGGTTTCATTCATCAAGTGATTGGCGGCAACGGCGGCCGCTGAGGCGGCTGCCGCGGCGGCATTTGCCACGTTAGGAGCGCCGTTGGTGTTGGCGTTGTTGCGGCGCGCCTTGGCCGTGTTGGGGTTCATGTGGTTGTCGATGTGCTTCGTGACCTCGTTCTCGGAGGCAAAGCGGCGCCGGCAGTTCGGCATCGGGCAGCAGAAAGGACGGTCGCCCTGCCGATCGGAGAAGCGTTGAAATTAGAAAGGAAAAGCGTTAGTGGATCTTCAAGAATGTGTGGGGGAGAAAACTGAAGGCGACTTATTTTCAACTTTACAACTACCTGGTGGGTGCGTGTATGCTGGTCCAGAATCGCCTTCTGGCGGAAGTCCTTGCCGCACTGAGCGCACTTGTACGGCTTCTCGCCGGTGTGTATCCGCAAATGCTGAGAAGAGGAAACGTGAAGCAAATTAGAAGTCTTGCGAAACCGTGTACAACCAGCAGTGCTGCTCCCTCGAAAGGGGGGGGGGGGGGCGAGGAGCTCCTCCTCAACAGCAGCAACTTGGCCGTTCTCTCACCTGATTCAAGATGGTGCGCTGCCGGAAGAAACGCGAGCAGTAGCAGCAGCCGAACGGCTTCTCGTTGGTGTGGATGCGCAGATGTTGCGTGAGGTGCGACTGCTGGCGGAAGCGCTTGCCGCACTCGGGACAGGGATATGGACGCGATTCGATGTGGATGCAGCCGTGCTGCAGCAGCGTGGTCTTCTGCTTGAACTCCTTGTCGCAGATGGGGCAGCGCACGTAGAGCGGCATGTTGGCCGGGCGGACGCCGATGTGCTGCAACACATCGGGTAGAATTTTTTGCCCTTCAAGAAAGCGGTGTGAGAGAGAGGGGGTTAACATGAAATTGCTCAACTCAAGAAAGCGTTTGCTCACAAGGAAACCAAGTTAAACCAACATAAAACTTTGCTCAACGTACAGTTTTTATTACCTTTGCCATCCTTGAAGTACGAGGGGTAGTGGATGCCGCCGTTGCCGTCGGGGGTGCCCTGCGAGTCGTCGTCGTGGTAGGCGCCGCCGCTGCCCGCGCCGGTTATGTCGTTCTTCGTGTCAGTCTCATCGCCCGGGTAGGGCACGTCCTGCGGCCACAGAGTCGGGTGCGGCCCGTTTTTGAAAATGAGATGCGGCGAGACGTCTGCAGGGGGGACGTGTCATCGGCGTAGTTGCGCAGAGAGCGAAAGAGGGCGAGCGAGAGAGGAAAAAACTGTTAGTAACATTCAGATTTTGGGCGGACCCAAGACAGGAGCGTTAAAAATGAACTAAACGTTACTTTTGAAGAAAAGCAGATATTAACAAATCATTTCTAATAATATTCTAGTAGATTATCTAGTGTTTTCGATGGGGTTCGCAATTTACAGCCAGATTACTCTTGCTTTCCAGAATGCTGAAGTACTGGAATTTTAAAGAACACGAAACATTTGAGGTTGTCAACGAAAATCTGAAATCATCTGATCAATCTGATAAAATTATAAATTTTAGAGTAAAAGAATTATTATTTGAAATAAGTCGGGGTCTTCTTATCATACGCAGTAAAGTCCTGGTTTTGCAAGCATTTAATTTAGTCTTTAATATTGAAACGACATTTTTTAATCAATCAAATTAAGTCTTAAAAACTTCCAGGAAAAACTTATGAAGAGAATCTTGGTGAGGATTTCTTTTTTACATCTTCTTGAATGTACTTTAAAAGTCCAGAACTTTCGTAAATATAGTAAATTTAAACCCAGAATAATTTTCTTGATTTATCAGAAAAAACCAAAAAATTCTAGTCTAAAACAGAATATACAAATATATACAAAAATAGTAAATTCCGCTAAATTTTTATAATATTATTTTAAATAAAAGGTGAAAAATAAATAAATTTTTCTTTATAGCTTCACTTCAACATTCTGGAAAGTACAACAATTTCCTTCTAACAAAAGCGCATAGAAGGCGAAATGCTCAGAATTGAATTTTGTACAAAATTTTGAAAATTTCTTTTGATATTTCTTAGCAGAAAGTATAAAAAATTTTGACACAGAGATGGAAGGAAGGGATGAGTTGGAGGATGACTTGGCAAACAGGATCAATGGGTGAAAGAACTGGGAAAGGATAAAATTTACAGTCTTGAATGTATTTTACAGGGAATTCTACTTCTTAAAATAAAACTTAAAATAATGACTCGGAGAGTAAAAAATGCCATAAGAGAGGAGTAGAACAATTGGAATGATAATCAAGAAGGAGGGAGACAAGAAGAACTGAAAATATCGGGGGGACGAAGGTGAACAAATTAACTTAAACTTTAATGGAAACCAGAGAAAGTATAAGTTAATTAAAAAAATATATTACAAGGACATATGAAGGGGAAAAAGCAGAATCTATAAAAATACGCATGTCAATAGAATCTCTTCTAAAAAACTAATGATAAATACGACAGGAGAAGAAAAATGGGGGAAATTATAGAACAAATTTATAACAATTCTGGTAATAACGATCACGGGAAAGGAATTGAAGTAACTAAGGAAGACGAAAGAAATGGTGAGAGAAAACTAATTTTTCAGATAATGGAATACAAGAAATTAGAAGAATATATGAAATAAGAAGAAGACTTTAATATTATAAAGTTATGTGATGGAAGGGTACTGCAATAATAACTGTGGAGAACATTTGGAACGTTTGGAGAGAAAAAGTGGGTTACACAGTCCTGCAAAAAGAGGAATTGGTATAAACAAAAAAGAGAGAAGGGAAAAAAGGATGGAAAAGATCTTAAAACTAGGAAAATAGACGTCGTGGGAAACTTAAACGCAGTGCATATTTACAGTGAGGCAATTAGAGGAAGGGGCAGAATGGTAGATTCATAGAATGAAAAAGAAAACTATTGGAAAAACTCCTTACGTAGGCAAACTAAAATGTCGCGTGTTTAGACGAAAACATAACAAATAAGGTAAAGCAACGTAATACACTTGATTAAAGTTGATTTCTATAGCGAAACTAATAGCTGGTGCACTGTAAACCTGGCATTTCGAAATAAAAAAAAGATCTCAAAGCAAAATAAGGAAATTAATTACAAGATTATGGTTTCAGTAGGGATTGAGGTTAAAACTGGGTTGAGTATGGTCTGGTTCCGGGATCGAGATGATAGTGGGTGCGGGGAGGGGGGACTCTATCAATTTCAATATTCAAATTCAATTGTTTCAATTTCAATAACTGTCGCTCGCCTTGGTGGGTGCGCACATGTTGATTGAGGATGGCCTTCTGGCGAAAGTGCTTGCCGCACTCAGGGCATGCGTAGGGCTTCTCACCCGAATGGATGCGTATGTGTTGATCCAGATTCGTCCGCTGACGAAAGCTGCGCGAGCAGTAGGCGCACGTGAAGGGCTTCTCGTTGGTGTGGATGCGCATATGCTGAATGAGGTGCGACTGCTGGCGAAAGCACTTGCCGCACTCGGAGCACGGGAAGGGGCGGCCGTCATTGTTTTCTAAATTAATTTAAAATCGGTTATCAGTTTGGTATGCGTACGACTGATCGAGTAGGTAATACTCTACACCCGATTTGCACATCGACACTGCCTACTCACAAGCGCTGTACAGCGTACCCCGAATTTTGCGATTTCCGATTTGCGATTTGTGATTTCCGATTTCTTTCAAATAACAAACGGACGACGGTTTCAGAGAACCCCGGACCGGAACTGACATACCACAGGCGAGCTGTATTGCCGGACGATATTCAATTGTGTAGCCTACATGCATCTGATCCTTCCCTACTCGAAGGACGAATCTCTATAGCCTGTCCCCCGTGGGTGTAGAGTATTATTGGTTTGTATTTTGCACTTTCAAGCCAGATTTTACAATTTTCCAGAATGATCGGGTTTCTAGAGAACACTAATGTGCTGGGTCAAGATTTCTCAGGGGGGTACATTGTTAATGGACACTGTTACAGTTTTAATGTTGGTTTGGTAGACCTTTACAGGTCTACCTAATAGTTTTCAATATATGAGTGGACTTAGAAGAAGGCGAGTTTCTTGAATAAAGACCGATATGGATTTGGTGAAGCTGATATGAGCTACACTTCCAAACATTTTGGGCGACAGTGGGAGACTTTTTATGAAAAATAAAGAAGACGACACAGACAGCTTTTAAGGATCTGGGAAGGTTAAGCGAGAGACTACAATGGATCCCCAATCATTCCATTTGGCCTCCAGGTTTCTTTAATATATCGAAAGGTTGTGCGAGAGATGGCATTTTAGAAAAGGTCTGTGCGTTTAGAAAGGATCTGTGCGTCAACTATAGATTCCAAACATTCTCTCCATGGTTTCAACCATTTAAATCATTATTTCCTATTAAACCATTAAGAACATCCGAAGAAATTATGGTGCCCTAAAAATTAACCATCCGATTTGAAGGAACAACCTGAAATTTTGAGAACCCCTAAAGGAAACCCCTAAACCTGCTGAAAACAAGTGACCCTCGTAAGACGAAAATACTGTTGAAAAGAATAATTTGTTTTATCTTTTTAGAATCTACTTTTCCCTGAAGAGAAGTCGGAAAACCTCCCTCACGCAACTTCTTGAAATTAGAGGGCCTGCGTAGAAAAAGGACTGGGGAATTTCTGATAATAAAGAGACTCCTCAAAATAGAGGAACTCCTGAAAAAGGAACCTCTTAAAATAGGCTGTAAATATTGGCCAATTCTCAAAGTATGAGATAGCGATACGTTTTCTATGACTCTGGGTGGGATGAGTTTTCTTTTTCGTCGCAGGAGCAACGTTGCCATTCGGTCTCGAAACCCTACCATTCTGGAAAATCAAGCCATCTCCTTCTAATCAAAGTGCATAGAAGACAAAAAGCTCAATATTGAATTTCGACAAAAGTTCCAAATACTTTGGTCAGGAATTTCGGGGAGAGAGTCGGGTAGCCGGATAGGACACTGGGGATATTTAATTTCGATTGCGAGATTGCGGAATGGATGCCAGGAGGTGGAGTGTTAATGGATTTACGTCGAGTCCAATTAGGGATCAAGAAGCTTGTGATATGGGATGGGAGGGGGCCGTCGGGACTTTGGGCCGAGGAGGGGTTGGCGGACATGGTGGATCTGATCTGGATCTATCGATTTCTGTTCTGTTCAAATTCAATTGTTTCAATTTCAATAACTGTCGCTCGCCTTGGTGGGTGCGCACATGTTGATTGAGGATGGCCTTCTGGCGAAAGTGCTTGCCGCACTCGGGGCATGCGTAGGGCTTCTCACCCGAATGGATGCGTATGTGCTGGTTCAGTATGGCGCGTTGGCGGAAGCAGCGCGAGCAGTAGGCGCACGTGAACGGCTTCTCGTTGGCGTGTATGCGCAGATGTTGCGTGAGATGCGATTGTTGGCGAAAGCGCTTGCCGCACTCCGAGCACGGGTAGGGCCGCGCGTCCGTGTGTATGCGGTCGTGCTGCAGCAGAGTGCTCTTCTGCTTGAAATCCTTGCCGCAGGTGAGGCATTTGAAGAGCCGCAAGTCGCTGTGGGGCTTGGGCGGCTTGCGGTCGATATTGTTGGGCGTGGAGGTGCTTGAGTGGCGACCGCCGGCCCCATTGGGGGTGCCGCCGTTGGCGCCATGGGTGCCGCTATTTTGCTGTGCGGCGTTTTGCTGGCCGGGCAGCAACTCGGGCATGGCGTAGCCCTCGAGGCCGCCGCCGCCGCCGTTCTGGTCCATGTTGCCAGCCATGCCGGGCAGCACGGGTTTGTTGAGATAGTGTAGCGGTGGGAAGCCCGGGGGAGCCAGCATGGCACCCTGCGGCCCCGGGCCGGGATGGCGCGGCGCGTAGTAGCCGCCCAGCTCGCCGCCCTGTGGCGGTTGGAAGTTGTTGGAGGGGTCGTTTGGTTGTTGCTGCGGTTGACCGCCGTTCTGTTGTTGCTGCACGTGCTGGGGATTCCCCGCAGCATTGGCGTCGTTCGGCGCGTGCTGTTGCTGCTGCTGCTGGGGATCATTCGAACTTTGGTTTGGTTGCTGCGAGGGGTTATTCTGCTGCTGTTGGAGCTGCAAGAGGGAAAGGGGAGGCTCCAGTTACCTTACGGAGGAGTGAATGCTGCACCTCGCTTACCTGACTCATGGCGACGTCGTCGTCCGGTCCGTTCGGGCGCTGCTGCTGCGGCGGATACGGACTGGTTGAGGGCGAGCCCTGCTGCTGCTGTTGCTGCCGCGCGCCATCTGCACCTCCGCCATTTTCGCGTACATTCGGGTCGCCCGTGGGACTGTGCGGCTGCTGGCCCTGCTGCTGCTGCTGTGCCGCAGCGGCCGCCGCCGCAGCTGCCTGCGCTGCGGCTTGGATCTGCGGCGGCACGTTCTGTGCGTTCTGCTGGGCCGGCAGATGTGTCTGCGCCTGCTGCTGCTGCTGCTGCTGGATGCCCGGGTACATGTCGGTGCCCCACTGGGCCGCAGTGCCGCCGAGTGCGGCCGCGTTTCGCTCAGCATCCTGCGAGTCCTTGTACAGCACATACGGCTGCCCCGTGTCCTGCGTGATGCAATACATAATCTGGCGTGGAACCTTCAGACCGGCGGCGATGCAAGCGGCAAACGAGGCAGAGAAATTTATTGCCATGATTTAGTGGGCGTGGGGGGGCGAGACAGAGGCGTCTCTGCGTTTGCGTTTGCGTGTGTGGAAGATTGTGAGGGTCACTTGTGTGCGTCCGAAGCTTCCCTGATCTTCTCTACGAGTGAAATCGAATACAAATGAGTTTTACATCAAAGTCCTCAGGGGTTTCAAGCATTCAGAGCGAATTCTCTGTTTTTTTATTAAGCCCTTTTGAGACATTTTGTCTTCCTCTCCCACTTTAGTTTCTTATTTCTCCCGTTTTAGTTCTCCGCACCTTTTTCTTACTACGAAGTTCTCATTACATGTGACTGACTTTGTGTGGAAGAACTCAAGGGTTTCTCTTTCTCTCTCTCGCTTGACTTGCAAGGTGAGCGTGTTCTCTTCTCAGGGGTTTCGCTTTGAAATATCTTTTTAAACTTTCTTTATTTTTATATAAAGTTCATTTGTTGTGTTTATTATCGTGAATTTTGGTATTTAATTATTCCTTTTTTAAATAAATTCTGTGACTTTTAGTATGCGTTTTTTCTTATCCTTTTTGTTCTCCTTGAATTTCAAATTATGTCCAAATATTCTGAACGACTGGGATTGTGAACTTGGAGTTCCTCACATTTTTCACACATTCAGAAGTACAATTTTTTGATGCTTTGAAGAGAGATGACGTTTCTCCACTCTCAGAATGCAACTGAAAAGAGAGGATTTTAAGTTTAAATTAAAGAGGCACATTAAAACAATTAGAAGATTTTTCTATATTTTACAGAATTTTTATCTAAAATAATCGCTGTTTTTTTTAGTTAGGGTTCTGTGAATTTATTTTACGGAATTTATTTAATGAACATGAATTCAGTGAGTTTTAATTTTCAAAAAAACTTCAATTCTTTGTAACCGAAACACACCCAGATTGAGTTTTTTTTCCTTTTTCGATGATGGATTTGTGTGTTTTTAAATTTGTAATTTCCTTTTGCTTCTTTTTCGTATCTTTAATTAGAACTTCAGTTTTTGTGTTTATTTAAATCTCCAGTGCATGACAAAAGTACGAAATGAGCAGATAAATAAATCGAAAAGGTTCCCCGCTCTTTGTCGCATTAAAGGAGTGGCTGGCTCGACGTCGATGGCGACGGCGGGCGACGGCGACGACGACGACGACAACGACGACGGCGGCGACGAGGACGACGTCGGCATTAACACGCTCCGGACGACGGCGTTCCCTTTCGTCGGTTGGCTGCGAAATTAATCGCGACCCTCGCGCTCAAAGCGGGATCAAGGTCTCGATCGCAGACATGCCGCAGCTGCGTTGCATAGAAATGAATTTTCGAAATGTGCTTGAAATTTTTAAAATGTCTAAAATAAGCACTCGCGGCGGCAGTAGCAGCAGCAGAATGACAGCGGCGGACGATGATGTCATTGTGACGGATTGACTGACAGACGAGTAGTTTGTGAGAGGAAGCAAGTGTACGCTCGAAAAAAGAAGTAGCAGTAAGAAGAAGAAGAGGAGGAAGAAGAAGAAGAAGTGGAAGAAGTGGGAGAAGAAGAAGGAGAAGAAGAAGAAGATACGAAGTAGCAGTAGTTTTCCCGGTAACAAAATTATTGTCAAAATATGTTGTTATTAAATATCGAATTTATGCATTCAAGTTTGAAATAAACACACTCTAAATAAAATTTCTATGAATTTTGCATTTATTAAAATGTTCTGATAATGAAGAGCTCACAATTTTACTTTCTTTTTCTCCCCCTCCCTCGCAGAATTTATCATCACGCACTCACGCTCTTTCTCTCTTCCCTTCTCTCTCGCCCTGCTACGCACTCTCTCTCTCTCTCTCTCATTTACAGCTTAGTTAACATGAACACTCGGGAATGAATGAACGAATAGCGAAAATTAATTTCATTTAAATTATATTGAATCATTGAATGTTCAGTTACGAGTTTTGCATTCACATTTTTCCTTTTTCCTACTGGGCGGCTGATTCACTGGCTGAAACGCTGACTGTTAAAGAGGTTTTCGAACAATGCAAGCATGACTTTCCACTCAGAGACGTGTGACTGAACAGAGAGACGTTAACGAGGATGACGTTGATCGCCGCTGCCGCTGAGAGGGGCGAGGCGCTGGTGGACAGAAGTACGCAGTGGAAAACCGCACAAAAGCCGCTAATGATGATTAAGATTACGATGCAAAAATAACCACCAGCCAGCCGCTGATGAAGTACTGGCCAGGAAGGAGAGAAAAAGAGGGGAATTAATAAAGGAAAAGAGAGGAATTAGCAAAGCTTTGGAAACGAAAAAAAGGGAAGAAACTAAATAAAAAGAGCGAATTTTGCAGAAGGAAAGATGATGTAAAATGAAATGTAAAGATAAATAAAATAAATGCAAAGAGAAAACTAAATCGAACCCGGATCACATTTTGTATTCCAGATTAAATTTAAATGTTAAAAATGGTGAAAGTAGGATCCACTGAGTTTTTCCTACTGGGTCGATTGCGCTTTGCAAAAGCATGACAAAGCAAACCATTAAACTGGCGACGCACAACAGACCGCAACAAAAACTGGCAACGTTTTGTTCTGAAGTCGTGAAATCAATTCGACCAGCAGACCTGAAAATTTCCTAGAATGACGCGGATGCAGTCCGGGCGGATGCGCCACCGCGGCCAGAGCGGAAGTGAGTCACGGCAAGCATTTTCAATGGAAGCCGTCAGTCGGTGGAAGTTGAAATACTTCACAAAATCAAATCAATCGAAGCTCTAATAAAACGCTTAAATTGTCTCGCAATATTATTGCTTTTTCTTCGTTAATTTTTGAATGAAAGGAAATCCTCGCAGCTGCTAAAGTTCGAAAAAATTAAAGAAGATTTCAGACTGGTAAATCCAATAAAAACCCGCTTCGCACTCCTTCGCGTGGAGCTGCTGTAGCTTTTTGCGCTTGCGTGCTCATCATAATTAAGCGCCACAGTGGGGAATCCGCGACTCTCTCCCATTAATTTAAAATTGTCTTACTATTTTCGACACACTAATTTCGTGAACGTTAGCGGGTAAAATTAATTCCATGGCTGTGTAAATGCAAAATAACACACCAGCTGCTGCTAACGCCGCTTTTAAATGATTACAACTAATAATTTCTTGGCTGGCGGCATCCCTGCCGGCCATAAATTACATTCGCGCTCAGTGTACACACGGCAACAACACTCGCTGGCGTGGCTCTCCGTTGCTCTCTCCGTCGCTCTCCGTTGCTCTCCGTTACTTTCCGGCGCTCGCGCTGCATAAACTGCCTTGAACTCGCTGGCAAATGCGGCGTCGACGCGTCGGCGATCGAGCGGCGCACGACTGCACTTTATGCGGGTAGCGAGTGTCGCCAACTGGAGACGTGATTGCACTTCGCTGCGTCGCCTGATCTTCACAAGCTCTCGCTTTTCTCTGCGTAGATATAATTTATTTGCTGCTTCTTCTTCTTACTTATCTGCAAATGATTTTGTTTGTAAGGCGTTTTCTCTCCATTGAATTCCTCTTTTCATTTATTAAATATTTGAATTGTTGTTTTGATTATTCGCTGCAAGATGGCAACGCCTTTCGACGGCAGTGAAAGTTGTTCGGGGCGCGCGTTTGCAGGCAGCCAGCAAGCCAGCGATTTATAAAATCGCATACCATAAAAATGCAACTCGAATGCATCGGTGCAATCGGTGCAGCAACCAATAGCTGCGCTTTGCCGGCGAAAAATGCATAATTTTCGCGTTTCGAGCGTTGCCACCACGACGGAAACCGCACTCTCCGCACGTCAGCAGTGCGGAGCGCGCAGAGCACGAAGCAGGCGGAGTGCAGCAAGTGGGCGGAGTTAAGGTGCTCGCGTGCAAACGCGCTCACTCGATTTTATTGCCTTCCAAAGACGATTTCAAGTTGCTTTGATGAGAACTCGCGAAGTAATTCAGCAAAACTTATTCAATTACTACGGCTTGCGGATGCAAATATTTATTTCGTCACACATTTTGCATTCTATGAAGTGAAAACTTAAATAAAAATATAATTTTAGAATTTTAGAACAAAATCATTCAAAGTATTTCACAAAAATAACAGCAGCTGAATTTATCACTTCGAAGGTTTCTTCTTTTTCACTAAAAAGGTTCGAAATCTGTGTTGAATTCCTTCTTTAAAAGTTAAAAACATTTGCAGATAATTTGAGGCTTTCTGTTGTTGTTTTTGCACTTGTAGTTCTTTTTTCGTCGCCACTTCAAGGTTGCGTTTGAACTTTCAGATACATTTTAGAAACTTATCAACGCGTTCAGCGCGAAACTTGCGAACCCAAATGTAAACAGCAATTTTATAACAACCAAAAATGAGAAGAAACGCAACGAAATGTACAACAAAACCAACGGGAACACCAACGAAAACCGAACGAACAACACGGAGAAAAAAACGAAGGGAATCTTCTATTTTTTAGGTCTCTGGCGACTTTGAAAATGTTTTGCGCAGGCTTTCGCTGCAAGAGAGTTGAGAGGAATTCTGAATTCTTCATTTAAATTGAAGTGAAATGATTGAAATCAATTTAAATCTAGTCTAGATTTCAGATTTTATTTACCGACGAATGTAGTGCAAAATTTTGAGTAAAAAATCTACTTGTTTTTTCGTCTCAAGAATACTTGGATTGATTTAAGCCAAAAAAAGGTTGTTTGTGTTTTCTCAAATCAAGAAAACTATTATTAATTTAAGTCAATTTTTCTGGTCTATTTTTTCTATAATCAAGAAATTTAGGATCGACGTAAGCTAAAAATTCCTGGTTTGTTTTTTTGCGCAATCAAGAAATCTAAGAAAAATTTAAGTCAAAATTTTCTTGCTAATTTTTTCTATGATCGAGGAAAGAATTAGGCAAATTTTTTTCTGTTCTGTATATTATGTCAAAACTTTCCAGATGTTTGCAAGATTCAAAAAAAAATTCTCTCTGTGTAAATACATAGAGAAAATAAGGCAATTTTGCCATAAAAATGCCAAATGAGTCATGAACTCGGGAACGATAACTACGCCAGCAACAAGAACACCAAATAAAACAACAAAACACCTCCACCAGCCCACTGACAGCACCAACAACAGCACCAACAACACCAACACCAACACCAACACCAACACCATCAACGGCACCGGCACGAAAATAGCAGCAACAAACAACGGCGAGAATTTTTGCAAAATTTAGTTTTGCAAAATAGAAAAATAGTTTCACATGCCTGAAATTCGCACCAGCGACAATATAAAGCGACAGAAGCGAAAAGAGAGGAGGAGGAATTCAAATGTATCTAGCAGATACGGCCACACTAATGTACGACAGGCTGAGTCAAGATAAACGCGCGCGTGTGAGCAATATAAACAAAATATCATCCGCACGTTCAATTAGCGCATTAGCGACTCTATATAACAGCTACAGAAACACACATGCGTATCTTTACACACACACACACACACACACACACACACACATACTCGTCGACTCTATAGACTCTTGTGTGTGTGCAGGGATGGCTGTAACGCTACAGATACTTCTAAAAGCATAGATATTCGCGCAATTGTAGATACTTACAGCGTGTAGTTTGGGATACTTAGTTCGCGCCAACTGTAGTTGTTTCCACAGTCGAAAGTCGAATATATGCGGTGGAAATAAAAGTGTTGTGTAGTTTTTTCGACGCGAATCTCTATCTTGGCCGGTACGTAAATAGCGCGCGCGTTCAGTTCGAGCGTTCGGCTGAGTTTCTAAAGTGTTTTCGCAATATTTTGCTACGACTGCCTTACTGGCGGCTGCTTGGTAGCTGGCTGCTGCTATATCTACGCTACGTTTGTATGTCGGTGCGTGCAATCCGTGCGATACTTGAGTTAAGTATCCGTCCGATATGCACAGCATGTGCGCCGATTAAAGATGATTAACGCAATTTCTTGCGACTTCGCGATTTATGGCCGGCTTTGTGAGATTATTTGTTGATATCGTTGTTTTTCTTTTCTTCTTTATGGTTTCATTTTTTCTTTATTGTTTTTCAACGATTTTTAGTATGCGGAAAAAATTGAAAAAATTTAAAATAATATTAAGATAAACTTACCTGATTATTAATGCAGCAGAATTGTTGCAAGAAATCGCTTTTCAGTGTTTTTGTTTAAACGTTTAATTTGGATTTCCTGTAAAATGCCTGCAAAGAAAAGAGAAAAACTTTGTTTTTGAATACTTTTTCCGCGGACGCTTTATAATTTTATATTGTGTAGTTAATGTATAGTTTGGTTTTTTATTTATATATCATTTTCATTTGTTGAATTAATAGCACAAAATTAACGTATAAAGTATTTTGCAATCTATTTTTCGTAGTTCGTAGATACAAAAGCAATGCGATTTCGAAGATATTTCAAAGGCTGCTTATTACTGTTTCATGAATTATTGGGTGCATAGGAAAACCTCCTTCCATTTCCCTGTGTCAAGTTATGCCATTAATTCGCTTGAACATACGACGCTCGTTAAATATTGCGACAAAACCAAGCTACATCAGGATCTTTATATCGTCCTGAACTTTTATATCATTTTCATATACGTTTAGCAGTTTATAACAAATTTGTGTGAGTACCGGGATTATCCGGGTCACAGCTGGAATTGTGAGACCCTTTTTGTCCCTTGAAAAGCAGAATCTGGTTATTTCGACAGGCTAGATCGACATTTTAGCCCTGTTCCTCCCAAACAATTGCCATTCTCAACGTGTTTCATTGTGACAAAGTGAAACCCGAAGCCGCTGAAATAACCTGTCTTGCGATGATCGGCGTAACCTTTGCCCTGGTTTCCCCAGAGCTACTCTCGATTCTGAGTCTCAGAAACTCCATGTCCGATCTGTTTGGAGGACGTTATTCGTTAAAGCGAAGTAAGAGCGCGATTATGGCAACACATATCGCGTTAAAATGCCTTTAACTATGTCAAAGTCAGTGTGTCAACCTACTTAATACGATATATGAATCCGATCTGCGTCTCTTCTTCTTTCCCCGGCGAGAATCGTGGTTTAGCTCGGGGAATTACAAGTGATTGCATTATATATTTTTATATTTATTTCGCGGATGGCTCCACTTTCAAAACGGCGGAGTTTAGCCTGGTTTCACATTACAGTTCTGCTGAAATTGCTATATGCATTCCTTTGATTGCATTCACGTCTGCTCATTTCTAGAGAATGATTGCAATATCAACAAACATCACGTGCAAACAGAAGACAATCGAACTTCAGCTTTTATTTGTTATTTAAAGTGTAACACAATATTTTCTCATTTTTAAGCTCTTCTATAATTTATACGCTGCCCAGCAAAAGCGTCTGCAGTCCTCTTCGATTTCTTGCTCTCTCATTCACACATGAATTCAGTCGAATGTGGATCCTGGAATCCTGCTAAAACCGCTTGAATTCCGCTATGAAATGAATGAAAGCCAGCGTTCGCTGTTTATCTGCCAAGCAAATTCATTGATAGGAATTCCCGATGGAAAATGGCGGACCGGTCAGAGTGCTCGCTGCCCGAGTTCCCGGTTCGAATCTCAGGAGAGACGAAGTGCAATTTTAAAGTGGAGCGAGAAGACAACGAAAAGCGTTCGCTTATTTTAGCTAATTGAAATGTTGAGTTGAGGAAATTGCAAGAAGTTGCAAGTTGATTTTTTCCGATTTTTTGATATCCTGCATTTTCTAGATTTCAGTGCATTTTGCGGTCACGTATACGTCACGAATGCCTACGAATCTGCTTACTAATGCAAGTGTTGAAACACCAAAATAGGAAACCCAAAATTGATGCATGAAAATCTCAAAAAAACACCCAAGCAATGAAAAATCGATAAAATAAAAAATTCCGAAGCAGCGACGGCAGCGACGTCAGCGTCACACCTGACGACGACGCCGCTCGGTTTGCATCAGCAGACGACACTCCGCAAAAAAAAAGTGGAATCAAGTAAAGAAATACTTTTATTTATTATTTTAAGTGTTAAGGAAAAAGAGTGAAAAATAGAGAGGAAGAGCGTGCAAGGAAAATAAAACCTCATAAAATTCAAATACAAACAGCTTTCAATGCAGTTCAGCGCCCTCTGGTGTGCGGCAGCAGATGCCGCTGTATGTCACAGCGTACGACGACGACGACGACGACGACGTCAGCGGCGGCAGCGCAGGCTGCTGGGTGGGTGGGTGGTGGCGGTGGGCGTAAAGAAAGGCAGGTCGGGGTAGTGAAGGCAGGTCGTGGTGTCTGCGTGCGTGTGTGCGTGAGTTTGTGTGTTGTTTGTTGCTCCTGTTTAAATTGCTTAGAAATGCTTGGTTTCGTAGTTGTTGTTGACTTTTACCGTTTTTTTTTACATTAAATTCAAGTGTGTTCACTTTTTGCAGCCGCTAACTTTTAATTTCAATACTAAGAAAGCGACAAAATCAACGCTGACGACGTTTCTCCGCGTTCACTTGGCGGCAAATACACTGTTTTTGCGTGTGTTGTTGTAGCTGAGGTTGTATATATAAATTTTTGACTTCTTGCACTTTTTCCCGGTGCCGAAAAATTATCAGCGATCCGTTTTTTTCCTGCCTGTAAAATTTTCCTTCTCTTTTTTCGCTTTTTCGTTTCTGTTTTACTTTTATTGTATGTTTATTTTATTGTATTTTGTTGCTTTAATTTCTTGCTTGTTTTATTTTACTTCTTTTAATTTGAATTGCTCAAGTTTTTGCATTATATTTCAATTTTTTCACTTTTTTCTGTATCCATGCGTGCCGAGCGCGCTCGCAGCGGTAGTGGAGACGAGTGACGGCAACGACTGCTGCCGAGGCCGAAGCGCCGCTCATAAACGCGCCGACGAGCAGGCCAGCGAACGCGCCGACGAACGAACTAACGAACAGATGACGACGAACGTGGAGCTTCTCACAGAATTGTATCTCAATCTAAGCAGCCAACGACAAATACTAAAAATTCGCGCTAAGCTTTTGCTGTTTGCAATTTTTGTGGATTTTTTTTTCTTCCTCTGCAGCTTCAAGAGAAACGTTTTACGAACACGTTGATATATATGCATGTGTGCTCTTGTACTCGATTGTTTGGTAAAGAGCGCAGCTTGTACTTGCGAGAGAAGCCGTTTTCTAATCAGAGCGCATAAATGTTAGTTAAATTCGTACCCAGCAGGAAAACTTCAAGCAAAGTATGAAAACGTATGAAACTTCCGTTTATGGAAAGTCCTAATTTTGCACTAATTCGCATCTGAGACCTTCGTTGCCGCATTTGATTCATTCATAATTCAAAGCTTTAAATTAAATTCGAACTTCACATTTCAAATTACAGTTGGAAGTAAAGAATACGATTTATGAAAAATTACATCTCTTTCATGAAGTTCCATCATCATATACAGGCTTATTTGAAACACATAATTTCTTATTAATTCTCTTTAACGAATTCATTATATTTCCTTGACCACCTTCCTCATTTTCCTGCAGGGATTGAATGTTGTATAGTGACCCACACCAGCGCATGCAGGAGATCTGTGAAAGAAAGCCTCTGCCTGGTGAGAGAACAGTAAGAAACGACCAGTAAAGTGAGAGCAATGAGCTTTTATTCTTTTTATTGGAAGAAATGCTCGTTGGAAAGAGTTTAGCTAATCGTTTGCCTCTGTGTGAAGGATTTTAGCAGAATTTTATTGCTCTTCTAAAGACGTCTTTTGGCTATGAGAGAAAAGAATTGTACTCTCTCAACGAAGTGCCATAGAAAAACTAGTAAAGAGCAGAGAGATGTAGGAAACCGTAAAGAGATTGTAGGAGTCCAGCTGAGACGCAGCTCTCATACTACATTTTTGCTAAAAAACAGAACTGAATTAGTTTCAGTTATTAAGAGAGGATCTCTTTTCAAGTACAGAAGTGTTAGTTCTTGGTTACAGTAAAAGTAAGCGTAGAAAATTGCTACAAATAGTAGCAGAAATTGTAGTAGTAACAGTGAAATTATAGTAGTAACAGTGAAAAAAGAAGCAGAAGCTTCGCAATCTTCGTTTTCTTTTAACCTTTAAACTTTTTGTTCAACTTTTTTCTCCATTAATCTTACTAAATTCTGCACTTAACAGTATAAATAATTACAAAAAAAACTTAATTGAAAGTAAACAACAACAAGCGAAATTAAGAAAAAAAGGGACAATAAAAACATGCAACAGTTTCTAAATATAGAAAGTTAATATTTGTTTATTCAATTTTTTGCTCATATTTTTTTGCAATCGAATTTTTTTCCCCAAGTTGTTATTTTTACGATAGCTGCAGTGTATTCAGTGGCATTAATTCAGTTGTTGTTGTTGTTGTCAGTGCATTACTTAAATGCTAGTTGGTTATCAGCAGAGCTGAAAAAAGTGCAAAAAACCAAAAAAGTGCAAAAAGCAATAAAATACGAAAAGCAATAAAACGCAGAAAGCAATAAAATGCGAAAAAAGAAAACATTTCAGTAATGCAAGTAAACTCGTAATACGAAGTGCGAATTAACGGGAGTGCTGATGCAGAGTGAGCAAAATGGCAGCGAGGGGAGCGTAGAGAGTTGCTGGTTGAGAAGAGAAGGCGTAGAGAGAAGCAGTGAGAGAGAGGAAGGTGTGAGCACATAGATAGTGAGAGAGGGTGGTGGACTGATGGAGTGTTTTGATGAGAGAGGGCAACTGAGCTGGGAGAGGTAGGCTGTGAGCAGAGAGGATGTGATAGAAATGGTGAGAGAGAGAGAGGGTGTTTGGGAAGGCTGTCAGTAGAGTGAAGGCGTTGAACAGAAAGAAAGGCCGGTTAAGCAGAGTAAGAGAGAGAGAGAGAGAGAGAGACCTTTACCTTTTCAACGCCCGATAAGAAAAAACAACAATGCTGCTAGTTAAAAATATAAAATAGCAACAAGAATGACAACAACAGAAACCAACTTCATCATTTTTTCTTTATCTGTTGAAATAATGGAACTTTTATTTATAATATAAATAAATCACATATTTTAATTATTTACACTGTATATTATATAAAAATACATCGAACTGAAAACAAATTGAATTCCTACTTCTGTTTGTTTGATATAAAATTCCATGGT
The DNA here is from genome assembly GCA_922984085.1 of Sicus ferrugineus. Classification (NCBI taxonomy): domain Eukaryota; kingdom Metazoa; phylum Arthropoda; class Insecta; order Diptera; family Conopidae; genus Sicus; species Sicus ferrugineus. The sequence continues at coordinate 1,885,849 of OV277350.1, read as the reverse complement.
TAACATAAAATAACTGAAGAAAACGGAAAGCTCGTTATTATTTATTTTCTATTTTGGTTTTCCTTTTCAATTTTCTGTTTCATTTTTCTGTTTAATTTTTCTGTTTCATTTTTCCGTTTCATTTTTCTGTTTCGCTTTCCTTGTGTTGATATTTGTTTCATTATTATTTTTACCGGCACAAAATTCTTGTACTCTAATTTTTTCTATTGTTGTTTCTGTCGGTTGTTGTTGTCGTCGTTGTTGTCGTTGTTGTTGTTTTTTTTTATTTGTAGTTCGTAGTATTTGTTATTCTTATTTTTAGTACGGCGCTGGCGTCTCGTTGAATATTCCCGGTTCATTTACCTGCGTTGTTGTTGTTGTTGGTTCTTTATTTCCCCCTCAAACTAAAATCTTCACAACTCTTGCGTTCTCACTTTCTCTCGGAATTTATTAACTGCTCTCGTTTACTTGCGTGAGTGAGTGAGAAATAAATTGAGATATTTTTTTATGACAAAGTTTTTCATCGCTCTGAGTCACTCGACTTCGCGCCACAGTTTTTCGCATAGAAAATTTTGCAGCGAAACTTCAAGCGTTTCTGCTGAAATATTGTTGCGCTGGAATAGTAAATTCACGACTTTTTCTTGTTTTCCTTCCTTTTTTCTGCTTGTTTTCCTTTACGTTTCTCTTTCGTGTAACTCGAAGGATTTCTTGTTCCTCTCATTGAAAGCTTTTCAATCTATTAAAGAATTCATATGAAATTTACATAATCGTGACTGGAATCCCTATTGAAACTTCTAATGGCAGTTAAATGTCAATCATACGTCTCGATGTACAGTGGAAAAATCTGTTCAGTGCGTTTAGAGTTGCTGAATGCGTCGTCCTGCGTCATCAAATCGACTGAGGAAGCCGCCTCCATCTCGATTTTAGTTAATGTCATGCGTTTTCTGATGTGTTTTCGAGGTTTTAAATTGTTTTAAAAATCGTGATGGGAAAGAAAAATTTGGTGTTTAAAGGTTTCTTATTGCAGTCTTGCTTCCAAAATATTTTTCAAGCTGCGCATGATCTTCTCTCTTCTCTCTTCTCTGATCTTCTTTCTTTCCAATCTTTTCGTTCTGCGCCTCGAATATTTACGATTTTTATTTCAATACACAATAAAATGGGCGGCTGTTAAAAATGTCCACTATGATGCATACATGTAAATGACACACACGCACACACACACACACACACACACACAGTAGTGTTGGTGATGCTTTCGATCCTGCAGGCTGACCATCATCTCTTCTTCTTCTGTCGCCTCCCACGGTCGCTCTGAAGTCGCGCTCACCTCCCGAGACACCAATACACTTGCAGCAAATTGACTGCCGAACATAAAAATCCACTTATTGTCGTTCGCACACACACACACACACACACACACACATGCACGTATATACAAATCTGCATAAAAATGGTTTGCTTTTGTTGTTTTACTAGAATTTTTCTTCTCTTGTGTTGAGGCGGAAAAAATTGCATTTCTTTGCAACGCTGGTTTGTGTTGCCATGTGTTGTGTTGTTGTTTTTGTTTATTTGTCTCTCCTCTCACATGAATTTTCATGGTTTTTCCTGCATATGAATTTTTCACAGAATGTATTTATTTAAATTTTTTTAATGCCGTTTTTATGATGCTTTTTATTGTCGCTCAGCGGATTTTCTGCTTGTGTTTCTTTTTTTGTGTTCATTTTGTTGTGTTTATTTCTTCGTTTTTATTTTGCTATTTTAGTTTTTGCTTTCTTTATTCTGTTTTTTATTTAATTTTACACCGAAATTTTTAATTAAAACTTTTGAAAGTGAAAAATATCACAGTAAATAAAAAAAAGGCACATAAAATCTCAAGATAATTAAAAAAATCTCATAAGAAAACACTCGTGAATTAAAAATTGTGACGTAAAATCACACACGAATTATTTTTCGCAAAAGATTTCCCTACAAGATCTCACAAAAATTCAAAATTCCCATGCAAAATCTTACAGTTCTTGAAAAAATCTCACAGCGACTCAAAAATCTCGCAAAAAATTCACACAAAATCTCACAGTAACTCAAAAATCTCACATTGAAGTAAAAACATCTCATGAGAATTGACTAAAAAATCTCTTTTCACAAGGAAATTGGAAAAAATGAAGGATTTCGCGCACAACTGGCAACTCCGGTGCCTCAACAGCATTTTAATATTTTCTCTGGTTGGCTGGTGCCAGTTGATGCTGATCTTTTGATTATTAATTGAACTAAAAACTGCAACTTTCAATTACGCTATTTTTTGGTACGAGATGAAAAATCCTTTTTATGCATTTTTGAAGGTGGTGACGGCGGAGGTGGTGGTGGTCGCCAGAAGGGAAGAGGAAGATTTTTTTATGAGATTTATATTCTCTTCAGAAAATACATACACACACAGACACGCACATACATATGTGGATACATAAAAACTCTGCAACAACGAGAGATAATCACTCAAAGTCCAACCGGAAGCCATTAATTTCATCAAAAGATGGCTGCTCATATATAAAAATGAAATTAACTCCGCAGAAGCAGCAGCACCGGCAAAAGATGGCGATGCAGTGTTAGCGGAAGCGGAAATGCAAGTAATCAGCGCAATTTTTCTTTGAGTAAAAAAAAACACTTAAAAAATACTTAAAAAAAAACACGCGATGCCTGCACAAAAATTCTCTTAAAAAACCAGCGAAGCGCGAGGGAGATGAAAGAGCGCGTGGAACCGCAGCTGCCAGCAAGCACACAAACACACACACACACACACACACACACACACACACACATTGAAGCGGAAAGAGATGCACACACACACACACACACACACACACAAGGATGCATTTATATGCACACCTGCGTTTTTTCGACGTGTATAATAAATTCGTAAATAGCTGGAGCTGCAGAAAAACTTCGCGTACGAAATTTTTATACGCGAGTAAATAAATGAGAAGTAAGAAGAATACAGAGAGATACATGTGTGTAGCATGCGTGTGGATGTATGCGTGTGCAATTACATAAGTATTTATTTACGTTGCATTCGTGGCGTGGTGAATTTTTTTGCTTTCCAAGGCGTCAACAGACTCAACTCAAACTGGCTGCAACTCTGTTGCATTCATCATCATCACCGTGATCATGGTCGTCGTTGTTGTTGTTGCCGGCGTTGTTGTTGTTGCAGCAACAGCAGTGACTGGTTGCCGAAAACGCTGCACCGCCTTTGTAATTGAAATTTTTATATTTTCTTTATTTCAATTTTAACGATTTATTGTGATGTTTCGCCTTTTTTAAACTTCAGTTTTACGTTTCGCTTTTATTTTATATTGTTTTTATGACTTTCCTCGCACATCGTCGTCAATTAAGTGCAGCGCGCAAGTAAAGCGCTCATCAACAGTGTTGTTGTTGTTGTTTCTGTTGCCCAGCAGGATGATGAAGCGCGCTTTGTGCAGCAGATAACATTTTTTGGACTCTCTCAATTTTTTAACTCTCTTTTCAGCAGCTGTCAGAGCTGGACAAAGGATTGCATTGTCGCTCAAACAAAAGGGGCCGAGAGATGCCGAGGAGAGAAAGCAGGAGTGTGAGAGTCACAACGGAAGAGTGCGGTGGAGAGAAGGAGAGTAACATTGCTGGGCATTCTAGTTCGTGACCGTTCTTCAGTTCAGTTCAGTTGTCTTTTACTTAGCCGTTCTTATATATGTAGTTCAGTTCATTTAGTTCTCTAGTTTGTTTAGGTCGTTTCGTTCTCGAGTCTGTCGCTCCGCTTACGTGGAGACCTGGCGTCGAACATATGAAAGTGCACGCAAAATCTCAGCGTCGTTCAATTCTCGGCGAGTTCGATCGAACTAATTGTAGTTCACGAACTACACAAGTCTAGAGTTTAGTTCTTGAAACTACTAAACTAGAAGAACTATTGAACTAGCAAGTAATAAACTAGAACTCTCTCAATTCTGGGAGAGTTCAGGTGTCTAGTGAACTAGTTCGTTCACAAATTACACAGCTGTAAAGGAGAAATTTGGAGGAATATTCATGCAGAGAAAGGTAGACAGGAGGCAATGCAATCCTTGTAGATTTTTAAGTTATGTGTTTTATTTTACAAAATATACAATTTGTGGAATTTAATTATTTGCGGAACCTGAAATAAGAGGGAGGAATTCTCGAGTACATTTTTATACGATTTATTCATGTTATTTCAAGATGCTCGAATGCTTGAATGCAGGGGAAACAATCGTGCAGTGAAACAAACTGCATTCATCTTCCAGTCCCCTCAATATATCAAGAGATCTTACAGAATAAAATTCACCCATTTGAGTTGCATGTCGCGAAATTTTCATGATGCCCTCGAGCGAGAGAACAAAATAAGAAGGAGGCAACAAAAAAAATGAGAACGTTATGAGTGCCTCAGCATCATAAAACGAACGAAACTTTCCGTGTACGAGAGGAGGATTGAAAGGAATCCTTTTTTGTAACAAAACTTAGAGATTCTCAGAGGCAAACGAAAAACTATCAACATAACCAATTATTTTGGTGATATATGTTCCGCACTCAAATATATGTTTCTTCTTAAAATCTCGTAACGTTTACTAGATATTCGTATTTATAAAATGGAGTTATAATATTTGATATGAAAAGAAGGCGTGGCTGTTAACCGATATCGCCCATTTTCAGTGTCAGACTGGTCAAGGAATATTTGTGCCAAACTTTATCGTAATATCTCCATCCGTTCTCCAGTAATCGTGATTTAAATAAACAGATAGACGGACGAACGAACAGCGCTGAATTCATTAGTTGGCAATTAAGTAATTATTACAACTAATTATTTATTATTATAAAAATTATAGCTCTTTCTATGCCTGTTTTAAGCAACAGAAGAGGCGTTTCACTTTCTATTCGTAGTATTAAATCTTCTTAAAGCAACAAAATGCCGGCAATTCCTGAAAAAGTGAAAATTATTTTGCTGACATCGAATTCCTCCAACACGTCATGTTTGCTGCTTTAACTAGGATATTTTTGAGATTCGTCGGGTTTTTCTTTTTCCTTTTATCCTTCGTAGTTGTTACAGTTGTTGTTGTTGTTGCGTTTGCGTTGCTCCTTTGCGTCGTGTAGTGTAAGTTTTTGAAAAAAGAAGGGAAAACGCAAAACTAAAGGAAACAAACTGGTTTTCGCTGGTTTTCACTTTCATGCTAAATTGGTAACAAACACACACGCACACAAACACTAGCGAGTGTGTTTCTCGCATACAGACACACTGCGAGAGTGTGACGTTGATGCCGACAAAGTTTATTGGCAACAACAAATCGCCGCGAACTCGGTGCGGAAAAGTTCGTTACTCGGCGTTCCTTACTAAACGCACACACACACACACACACACACACCCACACCGAAATAGAAAGGCTCACTCACACCCACACATACACACCCAAATACACACACACACATATCAATAGAGAGGAGAACGCGGACCGTCGACTGACTGCCAACTTCTGGTTGGTTTTATTTTCGCAGACACAACAAAACACAGCGCACGTCTGGCAAGCAAGAAACTAAAATAAACGTTTGCCGCCGCAGCAAAATATGAAAATGCAAGCGAACTAAAAAGCGCAAAACGGCAATTTGACGCTGTGCAGTTTTGAAATGCAGGGCAGCATTTTACGGTCAGCTTTTTCCTGCACCTCATTTTGTGGCAAACGAAAAGTCGTCATGACGAGCGAAGGAATGAGGAACGAGGGGCTGAAGAGGGAGGGGTGAAGGCGAGAGGGTGGGAGGGAGGGGAGTGCGAGGGGAGTGCGAGGGGAGTGGCAGAAAAGCGCTTAGCTTCTTGCATTCCTTTGACTTGGCTGCCCCCAATCAATGACCCAGTATGCTCTTCAGCTTTGGTTCACATTTCGGTGCTTCGGTCGCCTCTTTAGCGGCAGACTTTTGACTACTTTAAGAAGTCTTCCTCACCCTCCCGCCCCTCCATCACTTCTGAACGGCTTCTTGTGGGAATTCATTGAGTTTGTACGGTATATTAAAAACAAGAAAAGTCCATAAATCAACATCGTATCTCTGATTTCCATGGAAAGCTTTCATTACTTCTCTTCTAACCTTCGCAATGCTTTACTTTTGCCTTCCCTTCGTGCCTCAGTTGCTGCCAATAACCACTTTTAAACTGTCCCTCTTGTAAACCCTTCTTTGCTTTGTTAGCTCTACTGATTGCTTCTTCATACGTACGCATTTTTCCTAAGTCCACGCTTAGAAACACCTGCTCGGCGTGATTCGCGCCACATATTTAAATGCATTTATTGCGCCTTCTAATGCGCTTTTCGCCCGTTCTGTCCGCTACATCCACCCTCCTCTTCCCTCACATTCACCCGCCCACCCGCCCACCCCACCATTCTGGAGGCCACACCAGTCCACACCAGTCCACACCAGTCGCAATCATTTCTTCCACCAACCCAATCAAGTCCGCCGTCCCTTCAACGCCATTTTTTCCGTCCATTAACTCCGAAGCCCTCCTTCACTTGACCGGACCGACGTTTTCTCGTGACGGCATTCAGAATTCTTAGATTTTTCACTCACATTTGCTCCACTTTCGTGTATTTGAACTAATCGAATTTAGCCAAAATGGCTTCACAAAATGGCTTATAAAAAGAGAAATATTAGGCTTAGAAAGTGTTAAGTCATAACTTGTGATATGTTAACTGGTACCGAAAGATAACAACAAGATTTAGCTACGAAAATATAATAAAATAACATAAAAATACCGAATACTTAAACTGAACTCAACTGAATTCAATCACATTTATTAGTGGGAAAATAATATTAAATAAAGCAGAATAAAACAAAATAAAAACAAATAAAATAACATGATGTAATATCATAATTACATCAGATGAAAGAATGTAAAATACGATAAAATAACATAAAATAAAATAAAAACTCTCTCTCTCTCTCATTCTCTCTCTCTCTCTCTCTCTCTGTCTCTCTCTCTCTCTCTCTCTTTCTAGGATACCCGCTCAGGAAGAGCGGGTGTGTGAGTCCGAAATCTTCTCTCAAATTCTAGGGATACACATAATTTCTGCAATCATCTCTTCTTCTTCGTGCGCATTTGCTCTCCGCTCTCTATGGTGGTCAGCTGGCGCCAATGGGCGTTCAACTCCTTACGCAAAACACGTCAAAAACATAAATTAGCTTTAAATTCATCGAAATTAGTGTTACAGGCAATCAAGGGAATTTATGAATATAATAAATCTTCTCCAGAAAAATCTAATAGCTAAGCAGAGATACTTGAAAATTCACTTATGCTCCTCACAGGGATTTGCGAATACATAAAAATAATTTATTCTTTCATGGTTCGTGTTCTCTCACCGACACCGGCACCGGCACACGCAGCAGCGACACGCACTCTCGCACGTGGGCTGCATACTCGTGTTTTCACCCTACCACAACCTAAAGTCGAGTGTGGGAGGCGGCGGTGCCGAGTTGTGAGTGCGATGGCCTTGGCTTTGGCTGTGTGGTCGTCGTCCTTCGTGCGGCTGGACGAATACTGAAAAACCCCCCTTTTAATCGATGATAGAGAATGAGAGGCAACTTTAGAGTGACCAGGTGAACGCAGTGGGAGTGGGCGGGAAACCGATACTCGTATTAGGTAGAGAGAGAGAGAGGAACGTGCGCGAGCGGTACATAATTGCAGTCATTGATTATCTGATTCTGTTATCATCAGCTTTACCTACTTCGCTGAGTAAGAAATTGCACAAATTTCAAGATACATGAAATAATAATAAGAGATTCTTGCGGAGGAAATAAATGCGCTTCTGAGGAGTCATCTGAGAGGTTTTCAAAGTATTCGTGCAACCAAAACATGAGTGAGGGAGATAGAAAAAGCCCTGCAAATTAAAAGCTTACTAATTAAGTATGCAACGAAATTAAGCAACTAATTAAAATGCAAAATGAAACCTCGCAGCAGGACGAAAGAGGAGAAATTCCATCTCTTCACAAGCCTTCCCTAGCAGCCTCCTACCACATCCTTCCCTACGCTCCCTCCCTTCCCTACCCTCCCTCCCTTCCCTTCTCTTTCCTTTCCTTCCCTTCCCCTCCCCCTTCAACTCTTTTTTTATCAAATTCAGTCATACGGGAAATTAAAAATTCGCGCCGTTAATGATGCTACCAGATTCGAGTGTACCAGTGTGTGCGTGTTTATGCCTGAGCGTAGCTGTAAATGCATGAAAAGAGAAGAGAGGAGGGCGCGGGCGTGATGCGATGTGATGTCGCTGCCAACGTTGCGAGCGGGCTTTCGCTCGTGTCATCCGCTCGTGTCATCCGCTTGAGTTGAGAGGTAGAAATCGACGGTTTCACGTATTTCGTGCGCGATATTCGCTTCACATTCACACGCATCCGTGGTGTCTCATTAGCCGTCCTGGTTCACTGAATGGATCTGCCGCATGCACCTTGCAGCTGGTCACTCCGCTGGACGAGAGCGCAAAAAATGGCTCAACCCTGGCGCTGAATACGTTGAAAGGATGCTTACAACACTCCGTCCCCACACAATAATATTCAGTGTCCTCTTACGTTTTTATGTGGAAGTCGGTGCGGTTGTTGCTGTTGTTGCTGTTGTTGTTGTTGCTGCTGTTGCTGTTGCTGTTGCCTTTACTTTCAGTGCGTTTCACTGAGCTGACTGTACTTTTCTCGTGCGCATTTTTATTGAACTACAAAAAACAGGCGAATATTTTCTGTACGCCTGTCGACCCATCCACACCGCCTGTCCCCCCCCCCCCTCTCCCACCTACTTCGCCCGCATAATTCTGGTGATAAATAATTTAATTGCATTCGTGCGGTATCTGCATGCAGATCATTTTGCCTCCCGAAGGTGTGGCATGCGGATGACAGCGAAGCAATTGCTGGCGGAAACTAATTTACTGACGGCGTGCATAATGAGATTGGAAGACCAAATATATCTACATTTTTATATATATCAGGCTGCAGTTACTTTTTCTCTTATATTATGAAGATTTCTGATATTGAGACGAGATATGTAATTCCCTATCATCGAGCGATATTGGCGCTATTTTCTCACAAATGGCTCGCCGTTCGCCCTTCAACTGTTCTAGAAAAGACTTCCTAAAAGTCTTCCACGTCATTCGTTTTTAACTAGCTGGTGTATGTGGACCGAAGACCGACTTGTTATAATTTTTTTTTTTTTTTTTTTTTTTTTTTGTCCTCATTCCCACCCCATTTCGATCTGAATCAATTTTTACTCACCATAAATGCGCGTCTCAACTTCCTGCTCTGTCTGCCGCACTCGTGGGGCTGTTGATTTGTTTTTATTGTTATGATTTCTTCAGTTTATGACAAAATATTATGTATTAAACACGTTTTTGCATGCAGTAAAATGTTTTTATATCTTTCAGATGTTTTCAAGTTCTGCTCTTCAACAAGAGAAGCGATTTTGTTCAAATTTTCTGTCTCCAAAAATTCATTTTAGTTGGTTTTTTTTTCTTCAAACTGGTTTTTCACTTTTTTCAGTATTCTGAATTAGTTAACCCGAAATGTTTCTTTTTTCTTTTTAATTTTCAGTTATTTTTGGCCAGAATTTCTGCACTTTTTTACTTTTAGTTTCTTTTAACGCAGTTTTTGCTTCCGTCTAAGAAAAGTTTTGCACATTTTTCATGAGTTTATCTAAAACTTTTTTCGCTTCTTCAAAATGCTCGAACTTTTTGCTTTGCTTTTTGTTGTTGTTGGCCTTCCGTTTTTATTTTGTCGAAACGTCTTTCTAATGATGACAAACTAATAAAACTTCAAACACGACAAAATGTTTTGGTAACAAACGAAATAATTGTTCAATTTTTGCGCAATTTTTTCAAATTTTCGGTTTTTGCATTGGAATTTAAAAGAAAATTTTGGCTATTTCTGCTGTTGCTGCGGATGTTTTATTCACTTTTGTTGCTGTTGTTGCTTTGTTTTATTTTATTTCACTGCATTCAATTCTTTACTGATTTTTGTGGTATTCGAGGGTCCGAAAAATGTTGCTGTTGCTGTTGCTGTTGTTTAACTTTGTTTTTTAACTATTTCTGTTAATTATTGTTATTATTAATTTATTGCTGTTGCTTGGCTGTTATTGTTGTAGTTGTAGTTGTAGTTGTAGTTGTAGTTGTAGTTGTCGGTTGCTATTTCTCTGCTTGTTACGGTTGTTGTAGTTGCTGCTGCTGCTGTGTATCCGAAATTGTTGAGTTGCTTAATTTTGCTGCTATTGTTGTTGTTTGTTGTTGTGGGGCTTGTGATGATTTTGCGTATTTTTTCTTGTAAATTTTGCGTAACGAAATTAAAACTGATTTTTGTTATTTTCTTTTCGCGTAAAAATCAAATCAAAGATTTTGGTTTTTAAGTTCAAAATAATATTTACAACTTATCGAAGTAAAGTAACGGAATTTATTGCACTGAAAGTCCGCCCTTCGCAGGACCGGAATTTTACTTCCCTTTATTGCTCGCGTTAGTTTTAAATTTAGACTAAATTAAGTATCTAAGTTAAGAATTCAACAACGTTTCAACGTAATCATTAAAATGTCCCAAACAGTCAAAAAGCACCTGAAAAGAGAAAGCAAATTCGGTTCGATTAGTCAAGAATTTCAACCAACCAAAGCATTTCATTGATTCATTGATTCAGTGATTCAGTGATTCATTGATTCATTGATTCATTGATTCATGGATTCATTGATCCATTGATTCATTGATTTATATATTAATTGATTCATATATTCATTGATTCAGTGATTCATTGATTCATGAATTCATTGATTCATTGATTCATATATTCATTGATTCATTGATTCATATATTCATTGATTCATGGATTCATTGATTCATGGATTCATTGACTCATGGATTCATTGATTCATTTATCCACTTATTCATTTACTCACTTATTCATTTATTCGTCTACTTATTTATTCATTTATTCATTACAAAATTTTCATTCATTTATTTCTTTGCTCATATGTTAATTTATTTATTGATTCATTTACTCATTTATTCATTTATATATTTTTTCATTTATTCATTTATTCCCCCATTTGTTTATTCACTAATTTATTTATTTATTCATTTATTAATTTACTCATTAACTCATTTATTCATTTATTTATTTACTTAGTTATTCACGTATTCATTTTATTGACTTAGTCATTTATTTATTTTAATTAATTCAATTATTCATTTACTCATTCATTCATTTATATATTTATTAATTTATTAATTTATTCATTTCTTCAGTTTTACACTTTCCATAAAATCGCATCCCAAATTTTAAATCAAATCATTCAATTCACTTAATAATCTTTTTCTATTTACTGTTATACTAAAACTGTTATACATATAACTGTTATACTAAAAGTGTCAAATAATTTGTGTTATATTTTTAGTGGTTTACTATTTACTGTTATAATTTTTAATGTTATATTTTTGCTCTCACACTTTTTGCTGTTAACGAAAGCCACGAATATTTCTAATTTTGGCTTCTTTTATTGCTTCATTTGCGATTAAACACAAAAAAAGTTGTTAGAACTTTTTGTTCCTCATTCTCTAAAACACTCGTGTGTAAATTCATAAAACTTAATTTTTTTACTACAATTTTTATTTCATTTACGGCGAATGCGGTTTTATCACTTCACGTTTTGCCGTCGGCCAAATCGGCTTCCTGTGGTTCGGCTAAAACGAAAACCAATTTAATGGCCGGCATTTATCTTGTGATTTTTAATGTACAATTTTTGTGTGCTTTATTTTAGTTGTGAAAAGTTTTTGCCTACACAGACGGGGCAGCAGCACGTGTTAGTCATAAATAAAAATATCTCGAAATTATTTTTATCTTTATCAATTTTCAAAACAGGAAATCCAGGTAAGCGAATTTTGCGATTTTACAATAAAACGAAAACGAGAAACAATAAAAACTGAAAAAATTGAATAATACAAAATTTTAGTTACTTTTTATATATTTTTTCGTTGGCATTTTTTGTTTGTTTTGATTTTGATGTGGAATTAAACAAGTTTTCGGCATCAAATTACACGAAACTATAAAAATTTGATAAACTAGAAATCAAAATATTGTGATTGCCGTCGGCAAACTGAAGCTGGTTATTTTTAGCAATATATTGTTCATGTTCGAATAAATATTTTCATCCCATACATCCGAAGGGAGAGACGGTATCTTCACTCCGTTCTTCCGTTTGTAATGCCAGGGAGACGAGATAAATATGGAAAAATACACCTCCTGAGTTGATTTAGCCGATGTCTGTCTGTCTGAATGTCTGTTTGTATGTCTTCCTGGCTATCTGCCTAAATATCTCTCTGTCTGTCTAAATATCTCTGAGTGCCTGTTTGTCTGTCTTCCTGAATATCTGCCTAAATATTTCTCCGTCTGTCTGCTTGTCTTCCTGTCGGTCTGAATGTCTATTTATCTGTCTGTCTGTCTGTCTGTTTGTCTGTTTGCCTGTCTGTTTGTCTGTTTGCTTGTCTGTCTGTTTGTCTGTCTGTCTGCCTGTTTGTCTGTCTGTTTATCTGCTTATCTGTTTCTCTGTCTGCCTGTTTGTCTGTCTGTCTGTCCGTGTGTTTATCTGTCTATCTGTTTGTCTGTTTGTCTGTTTGCTTGTCTGTCTGTCTGTCTGTTTGTCTGTTTGCCTGTCTGTTTGTTTGTTCGCTTGTCTGTCTGTTTGTCTGTTTCTCTGTCTGCCTGTTGGTCTGTCTGTCTGTTTGTCTGTCTGTCTCTTTGTCTGTCTGTCTGTTTATCTGTCTGTCTGTTTGTCTGTCTGTCAAGAAATATCACGATAATATTTTACACAAATATCTTGCGTTATGTATTTCACATAATTTTAAAACAAAGCAAAATTTAGGATTCTATTTTGTTAAATTTTAAATTATTTAAAATTTTATTATTGTGTTTTTCTTTATAAATTTCGTTTATTTATTAACAGCAGCTAATTTAAATTGATTTGCTATTAACTCGTAATTTTAATATAATAAATTTCTTTTATTGCTAATAATTATATTAAATATTATCAATGTTTTTCTTTTATTTGGGTAATTAAATTTATATAACTATTGAAATTTTTAATTCCAGAAATAATTCCTGGAAACTAAAGTAAAAACTAAAACTGTAGAAATCCAGCGTCGTACAGCAGCAACTCATAAATCAAAATTGAAGAACACACACACGAAAATTAATTCCGAACTTTGAAAAGAAGCGAAACTTTAAAGAAACTTAAAAAATCGACGACTCAAAATACAACTGAAAACATGAGCAAATGGAATTCAAGTTCAAAACAGCGTACAGCAGTTGGAGATGAAAAAAGTGAGCGAACTACGAGAACAGAAATCTAAACAGCGAAACGAAGAAAAACGAAAACGACGGCGACGGCGACGACGACGGCGACGAACACGCGCTCAGCGGGCGTCCATAAAAAAGCAAAATAAAAACCTCCAAATATCAAAATCCGCAAGGAAAAAAAGAACCCGAATTAACTAGAGCTAAAAATGGCAAAAGTTTTGCAGACGTTGCAAGAAGACGGCAAAAAAGTGCAGAGGTGTTCAGAGTTTTCGCTCCGCTGACAGACATTTTTGTATTCAACTTTCGTGTGGAGCGTGCAGATTCTAATTATGAAAAAAAGGCAGTTGTAACACGGAATGCGATTGTTAGATGTAGATAAACAATCCACAAAACGATTGGGAAATATAATTAAAGATACAAAAGTATCTACAGTCTTGTTGATGGACAGCATTTTGCAAGGAAGACCCGCTGAAGTCGGCAGTTTTTTAGTTTCAGTACACATCAAAACTTTGTTTAAAATAAAACACATTTTCTTCTTCGTTGGTCCGCACGAAAGATACAAAAGTATCTGAGATATTGTGGATTGAAATTAGAGATTTCTCACAAAACGCGTTTTTGTTTTCGTTCGCAAACTGTAACAAAACAAATTGAGATCTTTTCTTTTTAAAAGTCTAGACAGAAAAGATACAAAAGTATCTGAATGTTGAGATACTGATGGCTGAGATTTTGAATTTCACAGAAAACGCGTTTTCTTTCGAAACTTCATTAAAATAATATTGAGATATATTATTTTCAAAGGTATCCGCAAGATACAAAAGTATCTTAATATCAAATAATCGGTGGAATGTTGGTATTTTCAGCAATTTTGGCATGTAACTGTAATTTAAACTTGTCGAAATGTTGTTTTAAGCACTCTGCTTGTAATCACAAGTCAAAAACTTCACGAAGATACACAGTTTTGCGGCAGATAAAGATTCTAGATATTTTCTTTTTCGTTTTTTCAGCGGAAGTCTTGTTAATTCGTCGTCGTTTTCGAATTGCGGTGAGATTATTTTGTGTTTCTAACTAATTCTGTCGATTTTCTCCCCTTTATGCTCTGCAAAATCTCGCAGATACGAAAGTATTTAGAAAACTCGGCGGCAATAAATCATTTTCCAGATTATCGCACTCTTCCGCGCTCGTTTGCATTGTATTTCGTAATAAGCAACAACAATGACGTTCATTTTGCCGGTTTGCTGGCTATTAACACGCGAAAGTTGTTAGCAGCCGCAGTGCGAGCGTGTATCTCGGCATCTGCACGCTCGCCGCGTATCTCTGGCCAGCACAGCGTAACGAATCGCTGTAAAACGTTGCCATTATTAGCTGCTGTTGCGAAAAACCATTTGAAATCATAGAAACTCGCAACTTATTTGAAACAGCGAGTTTGGCTTTTAATTTCTGCGAAATTCGCAATAATTTTGCTTCTTCTTTCGCGTAGTCAGTCGCCCGCACACGCTGCGGACGCCATTCGCTCGCTGCGAAAATTCTACTCGTGTGTATCTCGAGAATACGCCGAAAATTAAGCGCACGCTTTTCGTTTTCTCCGGCGACGCAAGAAATCAACGACCGACCGGCACGCAAAAAGCCAAAGAAAAGCTTGCCGCCAACAGAAAATTAAGAAGTCAAAGTGAAAGAATTACACGCGGAAAAAGAAAGAAACTCGCCATCGAAAACCAAAAAAGCAACAAACACTCGAGCACCGCAACACAAAAAAATACACTGCAAAAAAGAAGACAATTTTCTTCAAACTGAATGAATGAGAATGTGAAGCGCGACCACGAAACGCACCGAAAACGGCCAAAAAGTTGAATATGAGCAAAAATCTTGGCGATGCACTCAAGAACCCACGAAATCGCCAACGACGACTACGACGACTACGACGACGGCGTTGCCGACGACGCCACCGACATCGGCATCGGCATCGGCATCGGCATCGCCATCGACATCGACGTCCGCAGCGACGCGATACGCGCGGTTGGGGCGCGCAGAGCAGAGCAGAGCCGAGCGCAGAAACGAGCAGCTCGAACGGCAACGAGCAATGAGTACCGACGCCAACAACAACGCGGGCGAGAGAACAAAAAAGAAGACTCCACAAAACCAACAAAAACCGAGCAGCGAACAACAACGAAGCGAACGCGTGCACAGCTACAGACGCAACTGCTGGCTGCACAGACACACACACACAAATGCACAGGCGGGCAGGCGGCTTCAGGCAAAACAAAAACGAACCGCAAAAGGCACGGAAGGCAGAGCAGAAAAATAAGCTCAATCAAATTGTTGTTGTTGGGCGTTTTCGTCTCTTTTTTGGCACAACTTCAAGACCAACCCAAAAATTGTTGCTGCTCCTCGCTGGCGTGCGATGGTGTGAGGTTCGCTCTGTGAGAGAGTGTATGTGTGTGAGTGAATGTGTGTATGTGTGTGTGTGTCACTGCGAGTGGCTGTGTTTCTGTATGCGTTGAATGCGCGCCGAATTCTAACGAACCTCAAAAAACTAAAGAAAAAACGTAAAACTGTTCGCTTTTTTACTTCTTCTGCTCCTGGCGTGGCGCGCGTCCTGGCAGCCCCTCCGAACGGCTTAAATGTGAGCGACGCACTGACTGCACGACCACGTTGAGCGGCTACACCGAAAATGCCCCACAACGCCAGCAACGCCGGCCACCAGCAACAAGAGTGGCGGTGGCAGCAGCAGCAGCAGCAGCAGCAGCAGCAACAACAAATCGCAGAATTGCACACACATGCAGGAGGCTGACGGCGCGAACAGAGGGGCGGACGGACACGCGTTGGAAGCCCACAGATGCACGGGCGAGTGCATGCAGTGGGCTCGAGATACTTTTTCAAAGGCCCAGATACTCGTACGGAATACGAAGGTTGGGCGAGTGTTGTTGTTGCTGTTGTCGAGTCGACAGAAGGAAGGCTGTGTGCGCCACCGTGAGGCAGGCAAACGGACGCGACTGTGTAGCCGTGTGTATCCGGGAGATACATTCTCTGGCGTTGCTGGGGATACGCGAGGCCGCTCGGCGCTCAACGATTTCCAGTTGCTTGCGCTCTCCAGCGAGCATCGTATGTCGTTCTCACTCTCCGCGATACTGGTTCCTCTGCAGCACTAGGGGGCGTCTTAAAATCCCAGAGTTACGGAAATCTCCTGCTCTTACAAATGAAATCCCGCAATCGTGCAGACGGAACGCAGAAAACTGTGAAGGAAGTTTCGCAATTTTATTGTAATTATAGAGCGCTTTGGGATGGAAAATGGGCGAAGTCGGTTAATGGCCACGCCTATTTTTTACACCATCTTCTCTTTGGCCGCACAGGGGACAAAATGGATAAAGAAATCCATAGAATTCATTGCTTAACGCCTCCTCCGTGCACCTGTCTGTCCGTCCACCTGTCTGTCCGTCCACTTCTATCTGTATGTCCGCTTGCATTTCTGTGTGTGTCTTCATCAACTATCTGTCTACTTCAGTAAAGTTTGGAGGAGAAATTTGGCACAGATATTCTCCGCATTGTAAAGCAGATTGTGACTGAAAGCGAGCGCAACCGGTTAAAAATTTAATTGTCGATTCCCGGCAGAAAAATCCGTTGGAAGTTGGGAATCACGGGATTTCGGCACTGGTCAGGCACCCCCTGGTCTCTCCACTCAGCTCGCTCCACTCAGCTCGCTCCAACTTCTCTCGCTCAGCCGCTCATACTCTCCCGCCTTCTGCTAGCTTCTCAGCGTCCCGCTCGGCGACGTCGTGTTGGCGAGCAGAAACAACTCGCCGGCTCGTTGCCGGCATTTTTAACTAATGTTTGTGAGAGAGATTAAGTAGCGTGTGGTTGTTGTTGCTCCGGCTGCTCCCCAAAATGCACACAGCCACGCTTACGCGTCTCTGTTCTGTTTGTTTGTTTGCGTCTCTGCCTCTCATGCCAACACACACTTCGTACCGAGCGCTCGCATGTTATTTTTAGCGCTCGTGCAGAGCTTTTGCATGTGTTGTGTTTTTCCACTTTATTTGCAGAATCCGCAGATCCGCGTCTACATTTGCGCCCTCCGCTGCCGCCTGCTGGCTTCGTCTTCTGCTGGTCGCGGCGCTCCTTCAGCTTCACTTCTCAGCTTCACTTCTCAGCTTCAAAGGCTAATTAAGTCCGTTGTTGTTGTTGTTGTTGCTGTTTGCAGATTTGGCACGGTTTCAGCTGCAACTTCTTCTCACTTTTAATACCAAAAACGAACTGAAAATCTGCTCAAATTTTGCCCTTTTTCCCTTTTTTGTTAAACGCTTTTCAGGTCGCAACACTATTTTGATCCCGAAATCCGCCCGAAAAGAACGACAAGGGAAATTGAAGAGGTGGAAAAAGTTGTTTTCCACGCACTTCGTTGTTCCTCTTCATCGCCGAATCTAAGCGATGCTCTTGCAATTCGATGTCCTCAAGAAACTCCGCCAAGAAGTCCTTCAAATAACTTCTCGAATTTGTAAATTCATTTAATCTCTACATACAAAAATTCATCATTTTTATCAAGGCAAAGAAAGTCAAAAATATTCCAATTAATCACTCGAAATGCCAGAAATTTTAACAGCACGTGTGGCGCGAGCAGCTTCGAATATGCAAAAACAACTTCAACTCAAATGCCAAGACGACTGCTAGAAAACAACAAAACCAACTGAAGCCAGATAATTAAAAATGCCAACAACAAAGCGCACTCACACTCGCACACAACAACGTGAAGCAAAAACAGGCATCTAAAATTCCATTTAAAAATAATACAAAATTAAATGCTATCCACAAATTTGGAGCACAGCTAGAGCAACAACAACAACAACACGCTTAGCAATTACTGACCTTTTCTAATAATATAATAAAAAGCTGAAAGAAGTGAAGCAGCAGAAATCTAAACAGCTGACGACGCCGAACAGAAGCCGGCTGACAGTTGAAATAAAAGTTGAAGACAGTTGAAATCAGAACATTTGAACAGAAAACAGTTAAAAGAAATAAATGGAAGTAAAATTAAATGAAAAAAGTGGAATAAAATAAAATGAAATTAAATTAAAGAAAACGAAAACGAAATCAGAAGAAATAACAAAACAATGAAAATATCATAAAAACAAGTAAAATAAAGTAAAACACACGAAGTCGAAATACGCTTTAAAGATCCAAAATAAACACTTTTAAACGTTTTTAAAATAAAGTGGGTGTGCATTCGGACATTCAAGCAGGCAGGCAGACAGATGGACAGCCAGACAGACAGACAGACAGACGGATGGAGGGCGGACAGACGGAACGGATGAACAGACGGACAAGCAGACAGGCAGATGGACGAACGGACAGACATCCAGAGGGGACGGACAGACATCCAGAGGGGACGGACAGACATCCAGAGGGAACGGACAGACAAAGAGGCGGACAGGCGAACGGACATACGGAAGTACAAATGGACAGACGGACTTGTGGGCGGACGAACAGACGGTAGGACGGACGGATTTGTGGAAGGACGGACAGACGGAAGGACCAACGGACAGACGGACGGACGAAAGGACAGATTAACGGACGACAGACTGACATATGGACAGACACACATGGACAGAGGGCCGGACGGGCAGACAGACAACTCGACAGACGAACAGACGGAGAGAATGTCATACTTTTCTGTATGTATTTCGTCGCCTTCTCCGCGCTACAAACGGATGAATAAAGTGAATGCAGTCTTCTCTCCCTTCGAGTGTAGGCAACAACAAAAGCAACAACAACAGGTATCTGAATATAAATGGCTTCGCACGGAGTAAATATTCACTCTGGAGTTGATAAGCATTTTTTACATTATCTTTCGTTGATTTCGTTGATAAGCATTTTTTGCATTATCTGCACATAAATGAGTACCGTACATTTTTTTAATGCACTTTTTTACACATAACAAGCAGTGGGAATTTGGGCGAATTTTGCTTTCAATGTTGGAAACACGCATAAACAGGCCATAAAATAGCTTTAAAAATCCCAACGGCAGCAGCAACTAAGGCTACAACAACAACAACACAACACAACACAACACAGCAGCAGCAGCAACAACAAGAACAACAACAACAACAACAAGAACAACAACAACAACAACACATCGCCACTTACACGAATCGTTGATGTATGAACGAGTCGTCGCGAGTCGTCATTGAAACGACGGCGACTTCGTGCATTCGGACGATAGACGGACGCGATTCGTACGCCGCGCAGTGTAATGAAAAGTGCTTCGTGGGAGGGCGGAGGGGTGTGGAGGGGGGCCGGTGTGTAGCTGAGGTGCTGGGGTGCCGAGGGGCCACGCGAAGATAACCAGACCAGAGCGACCAGCATGGCGAAATCTTGCGAGAGAGGGCGCGCAGCGTTGAGCGGAGACTCGTGTTCGGGTTTCAATTTAGGCTACCGACACAACCACCTTCCTCTCCCCGCTACAACACAACAACGACGACAACAGCAAATATTCTACAGCTCCATTTTACACTCGGCTCTCCCCACAACTTCTGCATCGCAGTCGCCTGATCATCGACTTCTTCTTCGATTTTTTGGAACCCCGTGTGTAGGTGAAGAAATACCAAAAATCAACTTAACGCTTGCTAAAAACCGGCTTTTCGCACCAACAACAACTCTAAATCGCGCAGTGAAACTAAAAAAACAAAAAACTTACTTAAAACAACTCCGACTCTCCGACTCTCTCGATGCCTCGTCACAGGCGCACTCAGCCAACGCGAGCTTTCAGTTCCAACCTGCACCACATAAAAATAGGCAACTTTACTCAGCTGCCCTACAGAGGCCGAGGCCGTGTGTGCTCTCCGAAGTGCTGCACGGATAGGCGCTCGAGCACCTACACACACATGGAACCGAGAGAGAATGAGCGAGCGTTTGGAAAAAGTAAGAGCGGCGTGCGGTTACAAAACGAAATGAGAAATCAGCGACTGTATGCGTGGGAGTTGTTTGTGCGAATTTACAGCTGTGAGTGCGAATTTTGGGAAAGAGAACTAGCGGAGTGTTGTTAGTGTGCCTGCGGGAGGAGGGAAAACTGCGGTACCAAGAGGTCGCTGAGGTTCGCGATGAAACTGGCTGTACGAACCACAATCGCAGCTTCGAAATGATAAATGTTTGGAGCTGGAAAAAGTTGGGTGCCAAAACTTGTTGGCGGATTCGGTAAACTGCACAAGAAACCAAAAGCGCGAGAGAGAAAACGATAACATTTGCGCGTGGATAGGATTGGGAGAGAAAGAGATTCAAGGCAACGTTGCCAAGTTTCTGGCGAACATAAAAAACTCGAGTGTTTAAAATTAAGAATTCCAAAGCAAAATTTCCGATTTTAACAGATTTTAACTATTAAAACAAGACTCACCAGAGGAATTTCATATGCTAAATTAAATTAACTTTTTAATTTTACTTATTTTTTAAATCAAGGTTGAACTAGAATTTTTCGGCAATTTTCCATTTCAATCAGAGTTTTCGTAATAACACAAAAAAATAATTTAATAACTGAAATATAATGCAATATAAAAACGTGACTGAAGTCAATCGCAATTGAAATGAATACTCAATGTTATTTTCAATTTTCCTCTCAATTAGTTCAATTAACGGAGCCACTTTATTGATTTGTGGGGTGCCGCGTGTGTTTCTGTGCTTCAATCGGAAATGGATGGATCTTCAGCTGCTCACAGCGGAAGTAATATAAACAGCACCTGTCTATCTCACTCACTCACCGCCCCGCTCCCCAACCAACACGCCATCGTCCTCCTCTCACTCTCCTCCTGCGCGCTCTCTCACCCACTCCATCGCTAGCATGCGTTGCGCGCGCACCGCGAACACGCATCAGGAAGCTCCGAATGCAGCGTTGCCATTTTTCCGCAACAACACATCAGCCGCGGGTGCATTCAACCCAGGCCACCTTGTCTGGCCGCAGCTCGCCCCGCGCACACCCACACTGCACGACGCTGTGGCTCCCCAGTGTTGCAAACGCTTTTCAATGCGTTGTTATGCGTTTTATTTTTCATTTCATGATGGTAGCAACGACGACGACGACGACGTCGAATTTCAAATGCTCGCCCTCTGCCGCCCCACTAAACCCTCGTTCAGCCACCCCACCGCGCCACCCCCTCCATCCTGACGCAGCATCGCCCGTCTCTGCTTGAGAGCGCAGCGCGCGGCGCCTAGCAAAGTTTAGTAGCTGCCGGTTTCGAGTTTGTTTGTCTTTGCTTTGCTTCGCTTTTGCGTCTTCTTTTAGTTTGCTTTTTGCCGCTCCGCTTTTATTTTCCGCTGTGTGTTTTGAGGCGTTTTGTTTGTTTTCTAAATTTTACTTTGACTTTCATTCAAGACGACACAGAATTGGAGCGCACAAGAGAAAAACAGAGAAAACAAAGCGAAAGAAAAGAGGAGGGAAACAAAAATCGCTGTAGCGAAGGAAGACTGAAAGAAGGAGAAGGCAAAACAGCAAAACGGCGGAAACAAAACAGGACGAAGCTGGCGAAGAACGGCAAGCAAAACGTGTGCACGTGGATGCCCGCCAAAATAAAATCAAACTAATATTCAGACGCTAGAAAAGTGGAAAAGTGGTTCAATGCTAGACGAAATGGTGTCACGGCAGGAGGGGTGGAGGAGGGGTAGGGGTTTTGGCCGAAGAAGAGGGTTCGAGCGGGAGGGGAAGAAGAGGTGGCAGGCTAGAGTTAGAAAATTGGTGTCTCGTCTGCGGCGGAGGAGTGCGAACACGTGGCTGCGAACTTTACAGGACGAATTTTAAAAGTAACAAAGAATTCGATAAAAAGGAAGAAAAATGAAAAAATTAAAAATATTATTTCTCACTCGTATGCTGTTTATTTATTATTATTATTATTATTATTATTATTATTATTATTAATATTATTATTATTATCATTATTATTATTATTATTATCTCTTCTCGACTGGTAAAGACCGACTCGACTGGAAAAAGCCATCACGATCAGGATTCTCTCTTTAAATTCGAGACGATTCTCGAAATGGGCGTGGCAAGAATAAAAACGCCATTTCTTCGAAACTATCTGAGGACTGTTTGTCTCGCTAGGTGTGGGCGGTATTGGATCGGAGGGCGTGGCACCTCACAACCGAAATTAAAAATATGAAAATGTCAACTTCCACAATTTTTATTGGGTTGGTCGAGTGATCATGAGAATCTTTAATATTTCTTCTCTCTGTTTTTATGTTTAACATACGAAAATTAAGCACTCATTAATTTTGAACCAGAGAATTTAAAAACCTCATCAAATTATAAGCAAAAAAGCATCCATTCAACGTTCCACAAGCGAAAATTAGACAAAAACAGGCTGGAAAAAATAGAATGTGAATTTTCAGTTTTACACTTACGTATTCAAGTTGATTTAATTTGCAAATTTAAATACAAATGATTTCGAATTTCTTTAAGTGATAAGTTAACACCAAACATACAAAATTCTCTTCTTTTTCACTTTGAATTTGGAAATTTACGAGAAATTTAAGCATTATATTTTCTACATTTCGAAAATGTGCAACTAATTTTTGTTGTTGCAGCGCGTTCGGCTTAATCTAAACTAAAACGTAGTCGAATTTTGAACTTAATATAAAAAGAAGGCGGTCGTCGCGTTCTGCATTTTGATGCGCCCACCAATATTTGGTATATTAATGAGGAACAACAACAACCAACGGCAACAACAGTCGTCACTTGCATTACATTAATGAGGGCGGAAAAGTGCACCACAAAAAAGGAACCCAAAAAAATTAGTAGTGTGAGTTGTTAAAAAAAGGAACAAAAAAGGAACAAAAAAGGACAACCTGAAAACTGGCAACGCTGCACAAGCAAAACGAAAATTGTATGAAAAAAAAAGAAGCTCTCTCTTCACGTGCGAGCAGAGAGGAGCTGGAAGGCACGCACACAAAAAGCACTGAATGCACGCACACAAAAAAGCACCAAACTTACGCGCACACACGCACATTACAAACCAGCCGGATGCACTCTCACTCACCCGAGCTGCTGCTGCTGCTGCTTCAAAATGAATCTCGCTGCTGCTGCGCTGGCTGCTGTTTGCTTTTGACAAATTAATTTAGCTGGAAATATTTTAGGCTGGCGATTTTTCGCCCCATTTTTTCGACCGCATTTTTTTTAACTTAAAGTAAAACTTGAAAAATTTTGCCAATTTTTTTCGAGTATTTTTTCTAACCAAATAAATTAAGAACGTCGTCCGTCGTTCAGCGTGCGCGTCGTCCACGCTGAGTTTGTTGTTGTTGCTGCCGAAAATGCATCTTGGTAACTGAGTGGCGTCGCCCAGGCAGCCAGAGGCAGCAGCAGCAGCAGCATTCGATAACGAAGTTGCAGCCAGCCACGCAACAGCAACAGCAACAACAACAACCATGCAACAACAACAACATCCCTAATTAGCTGCCGTTTCAATAAAAATGCAAATTGCATTTTTTTCCCTTTTATCCACTCATATATTTTCGTGTGCATTTATTTCAATACTTTGTTGTCTCTTTTGCTGTATTAATTTAATGCATCTCATTACGAAAATTTTATCATTCCGCAGCCAGAGATGAGTGGAGAGGCGCTGCTGCGTCGCTGCGTATGTGAGCGGCTGCCGACGCACTTTGCGCGGCGAGAGATTTGAGAGAGAGAGAGTGAGAGAGGGAGAGAGGGAGAGAGAGATAGGGAGAGAGAGAGAGAGGGAGAGAGAGAGAGATGTGGGAGGCAGTGGGATGCAATTGAGTCTCAAGCAGGCAATTTCTTGCGTTTCAAATTTGTTAATTTCATTTTAAAATTAAAATTAAATTTTGATTATGATTTTACCGAAAAATTTAAAAAAATTTGCCTTTTCTAATTTACAATTTTTAATATAAATTTATTAGTGGCGCCCACTGTGTGAGGTGAAATTTTGATGCGCCCACCTGAATGCGTCAACTCTCTCCAGAAACAGCAACGGCATTTTTTTACTTCTCTTATTTTAGATTTCATTGTTGCTGCTACTGCTGCTGCTGCTGCTGCTGCTTGTGCGAAAAACGCATTTTCTCCTCGTTGTGTTTGTTAATGAAAAAATAATAACTTTTTTGTATTGACCAAAAATCTCTGTATTTTTTGCGCACTCGCCATTTTTAAGCTGAGCCATTTTTGCATATGCCAGCACTGAGTTGCATGACGAGGTGGTGGTGAAAATTGTGGCCTTTTTTTATCTACCCGGACACCATTTTTTGTGGTTTTGCTTTAATTTTTTATTTGGATTTTCTTTTTATCTTTTGCGGGAAACTTTTATGTGTTGTTATTGGTCGTGGTGTTGTTGTTGTTAATGGTGGCGGTGTCCTCGTCGTCGTTGTTGTTGTTGCTGTTGTTGTGGTGGGGGTTCGTTGTGGTTGTGTCCACTATTATTGTTGTTGTTGTTGTCCTTGCTGTTGGCTTTAATCACCGAAATAAAGTGCATTAAATGTTATTTCTGCCTCTGTTGTTCTCTCGCTCGTGTGTGTGTGTGTCGATGTGTTAGTTTGGGATGTGTATGTGTGTGTGTGTTCGTGTATTTGCATTTATGAAATGTGTTTGCATCAAAGCGTTTGTGTGTGTGTGTGTGTGTGTGTTTCATTAAACATTTTTTAATTAATTCCTTGTTATTTTTTTCTTTATAAATTTCCAATTGATTTATAAATATTGCAATTACTGTCGATGGTGCTTTTATATTTCAATGAAAACCTGCAATATTGCGTGGAAGCCACAATCTATTTTATTCGCAATTTGAGGACGAAAATATTTCATTAATTTCCGTTTTATTTACGAAGGTAATGAAAGCTTTTTTGCTTCATAAACCACAAAATTGTGGAGAGTTTATACATTAAATGCAAAATGCGAAGATGAAACAAATCAAATTAATGATTTTTGGTGCATAAATAACGAGAAAACACTAGAAATCTCTTCGAAGAGACTAAACAACACTAAAGGGAATAATAAATTTCAACAAGCCAGAATAATAATTTTCAACAAGCCAAATAATCCTCACATGGAAAATTCGCCTCCATAAATCGAAACCTTCATCGTCCACGCCTCCACCTCAGCACCGCCTCACCTACAGACAGACAGACAGACAGACAGACAGGCAGACAGGCAGACAGGCAGACAGGCAGACAGGCAGACAGACAGACAGGCAGACAGGCAGACAGGCAGACAGACAGACAGACAGACGACGACTCTCTTTGTCAGCCCTGCGGTTGCAGTCAGCCGTCTTAATGCGGGGCAACAAATCAAATCATTCGGCAGCAACACAAAATTAATTACCACCAACGTGCAGCGGCATCATCAGTGGCAACCTCAACTGAAGAGCTATTAAAATAACCGACAGAAGAACTAATGAGGGGCGGGGGGACGTCAGAAAGTAGCATTAATGCAACTTTTTGCTTTTGTCGTTAATTGTACAAAATTTGCATATTCAATTGCATTAAATTAAATGAAATTAGTTAATACAAAACTCAACTTAATTAAACTCAAAATCAGTATGATTTCAAGTTTTATATAAAATCAACGTCAAGAGCTGAAACACCGAAGCGTTGCAAGTGTCGTCCATCCTTTCAATCTCGTCATCTGTCATCGAAATGTTGATGCCGATTACAGAGAGGCTTTTTCAACTTGTTCGTTGTTGTTTTGTTGTCATACACGAATACATGCATATTTTTGCTGTCCTTCCCGAATTGACATCCCTGATGACGGGAAAGAGTCAGCATTACTGAGAAATGAGATGCATTTCAATGCAAAGAGCGTGAGTTGCAGAGGATTAAGTGTTTGTGTGTGTTGTGTTGGTGTGTGTGCGTGTGTGTGTGTGTGTGTGTGTGTGTAAGCATGTGTGTTTGCGTTGAATATGGAAAACATTTAGTGGACCCATTTAAAATGCTGCCTTATTTTCCCGTTTGTCAGCCCGCTGCTCTCGATTTCAATTTCCGGCTGCATTGCGGCGGGTGGTTTCGATGAGGCGGCTCGGCTGCCGTCTGCCGCCGCCTCCTCGCACCGCATATGTTTCGGCATTCGAGTGGTTGGTTGTCTTCACGATTCGTTTCCTTGTTTGTTTTTCCCCGATGCAGCGCTTTTCCACTGGACCTGCGCTCTGAATTTATCGTTAAATTTTATTTTAATTCTCGTTGTATTGCAGAAATTTGCAGATTCTCCTTTTTCTCTCGTAAAAAAGGGGACTGAGTGAATGCATAAAGGCAAAAATATATAAAAGTCTCTTTAGTAAATCAACAATTCGAACAAGCGAACTTAATATTGATGAGAGGAAGTACATTGAAAACTGAAATCCTATAAAAATAATAAATGAGAGCGGAGTGTTTAGATGTTTGAATGATTATGAGTCGATATTGCGATGTTTGCTACTTCATAACTCGAAAACGGATGCGAGGATTTTTATGAAACTTGGCAAATATGTAAAACATACATCGGACTACCTTAAAAGTTCCACAGGGTTTCGAAAACTGACCGGAAGGGTGCGCTTTACTCATTTAAGTGGAGAATTACTTTCGTTTGTGTCTTTGTAACGCAAGACGCGATTTTGATGCAGTTTTCAGAATTTATTCCGAATCTATACCGCGAGAAGTGGTTACCCCAGCCCAATAAATCGATAAATATTACCAAAACTCTAACAACTGAAGCTAAAAATTCCCTATAAATTATTCAACTTCAAAATGAAATGTTTAACAAACGCTGTTGTTGTCTTAATAAATATTAAACGGCTTGCAAGCCACATGCGTTGCATCCACAACTCTAAATGAATTAAAAATTGAACAGGACGCAAATCCAATTATTAAATACAGGTAAATACAGCGCACACGTACAAACACACGTGCATACATTCAAATAAGTAGGTGTGTGTGTGTGTGTGGGTAGGCAGGCGTCCTTTGTTTCTATATTCGTACGTATTAAACAGAAGATACTGACAGTTGCTGGTATCGAAAAACAAAAAACTTTCATGTGCTTCCAAAAAATGCATTTAATGCACTTTTTACTCCCTCCCGGAACGCCGTGCAGGTTGGTCAGCCGCAGCGAGTGGTGGCCACCCACGCACTTGCTATTTTCACATGCACACACACACACATACACACACACACACACACATGCACTCCCATCCGCTGTACTTTTTGAACTTTAGCTTTCGTTTCTGCTTCCGTCGCCTGCCATTGTGAATCGTTGATGCGGATGCATGTCGAGTGCAACAGCAACAACAACGGCAACAACAACGAAACCACTTTATTTAAATTTTATTCATTCCATTGCCGTTGTTGTTGTTGTTGTTGTTGTTGTTTTCCTGTTCTTATCGTTTACAGTGCAGCCGCATACAATTGCAACTCCCTCGTTCGGCCACCACGTTGAATGGCGCGCCGCCATATTGAACAAGAAAACACACACACACACACGCACGCATACATAACCAAAAGGCCATTCAGTCACAACTGTATGTGTGGATGCACATACATGTTCATGTGTATGTGTATATATTAGCTTATACATGTATATAAAACGGGGTATGTAAATCTATAAATTTCTCTCTTTGCACTTCCGGCTTGTCGTGCAACGCCATCCTGTCGACATAACGGCAATGGCGGCCATTTCCAAAATAATGTGAGCTGTTTCGGAGTTCTCTCTGCGCTCAGACTGAGGGCTGAGCGTTGATGGGTGTGGCCGCGGTGGCGCTGAATGCATTGATGAAGTGACCGCGTAAAACAGAGTAGAAAAAATTACGCGAAACTTTTAAAGTTGCAAGTTTCGTTTGAATTTCATTTAACTAAGAATTTTTACAATATTTTTTGAAATAAAAAAAAAGGGATGAGTTACTTTACCAAAAAAATCTCCTTGCAACGAGGCTCCGCAATTCCCATACCGGGAATCGAACCCGGGCCTCCCGGGTGAGAGCCGGGTATCCTAACCACTAGACTATATGGGATTCTCAGTCCACGTCGTCAACAAGTCGACTATTAACGACGCAACGAAGACTGAAATAACTGAAATGAGTAACGCGATATACAAAAAACGTTTAACATAAATAGAAACGCAACAAAACACTCCAGATTGTCATCTCTAAATTAATGAAATTTCCTCTAAAACAACAAACGAATTAAAATTTATTTTTACACACTGAAATATTTATGATTATCAAAAAAACAGCGCAGAAGAAGGCATCGAAAAACTTCCCTACTCACTGCAAATTGAATGCGAGAAGCTATAAAAAGAAAAACTTGGGGGAAATACAAGTATTTTGGTTCATATAATATTGAAAAATTCAATAAAGCCGCAGAACCAAGGCAACAGCAAAAATAAATATAAAACGAAACTAGCAATTGCATTACATACTCGTACACTAACGCAGACACATATACATGCACACACGTAGGCAGCTACATCGTAAAAAGTGTGATGAATGAGGTTTTTGTAGAGGAAAAAATCTTTCCAATTTTCACAAAGGAAAAAACTTTTGAGAGCATTGAGTTTTTTTCCAAAATGTTGTCAATTATTAATTAAAATCAATTTTTTTTTAATTTTTTGCATCTTTATTGCTTGTGAAAATACATCCACAGCGTTGATATGAAAAGTGAAGAATGAGAATTGAATGGATTTATGGATTATTCAGTTGTTGTTTGTGTTTTTAGCGGCTGCTGCTGATGTTTCTCTCGTGCTCTCAACTCAAAACTCAACGTTGTTTTTGCTTTTTTGTAGGGGATTCTGAATGCGCTCAGCGTTTTTCGGAAGAGTTGAGAGAGAGAGAGAGAGAGAGAGAGAGTTGAGAGAATATTGAGAAAATAACTTTAACGTTTCTTTAACGTTTAAATTTTGCAACGATGTAAATGAGAAAGAATTTTGTGAATAACAAAGAGGAGGTTTTAATAGGATTTCATTTTATATAGGGGGCGAACGGTCCCCTGGTCCCCTCGTACGTCTTCCTGATCCCCTCGTACGTCTTGTGTTCTGTTTGCTGTTTCTGCTTGATAGAAACTGAACTGGGCGCGATTTTAGCTCAGCAACTTTAAAAGTCATCAATTTAAATTAAACACGGCTTCTGAGGCATTCTATCCGCTCCCCACCGCGCCCTCCCCCCCTCACCCTCTCCCCAACTCCACCACCATCTTTCCGCAGTTCTTCGCCTTCTAATCTTGCAACGGATTCTCGCTGCAGCATCACTTCAGGAGCTGCTTCAGCTGGCTTCCTCTGCAGCCACTCGCCGACTCGACTCACTCAGCCAGCCCTCTCACTCACGACGACAGCACAGCAGCGCATCGATTGAATTTCAATCTGCCACAATTAAATGAAAATACTTCAGCCGCAGAGGCGCATCGAACGGCGGCCCGAGGGGATCTGCGAAAGTTATTAAGTTGAAACAAGTAAATCGTAAAGATGAGAAATCGCGGCGCCACGCAAGAGTAGGCGAACCGTTGTTCGTGCAGGCGCGCTACTGCCACGCCCCGCAGCAGACGCTGCTGCCAGGCAGCCGGACATTAAAACTCATCTGCGACTTTTTTAATAACGCATCCTTCGCAGGTGGGGTGGTCGCGTCAGTCCCGCAGTCGTTAGCGCGAGAGTTGGCGGCTGCTGGCCGGCGTCAAAATGAAGCGCGTTCACGCGTACTACGCTCGCCACGCAGACGCACAGCAGAGGGGGAAACACTCGCCCCCCCCCCACCCCCGGAACCCCATGACACGGCAAACACATCTCAGCACTTGTTTTGAAATTTCCACATGCGCTCCACGGACGTCAGGTTGCCACGGAGGGGTGGCTGGTGGCGGAGCGAGGCGATGCTGGCTGGATGCTCACGAGGCGGGACGGCATTATAATGGGCGCGATAGCTGCGAGTTTGGCAGGCGCGTCTCGAGTTCAAGCTATTTGTTGAGCTGTCGTGTCGTGTGCGCCACGCAGCGCGTGCAGCTCGCGGCCGGGCGAGGCAGTTGCTTTGCAAAATAATTAATGCAACTAATTGGATTGTATGTCGCTGCGGATGATTGCCGGGCGGCGATAAACAACTGGTTCAGCAGCAGCCCAGACGCGCCCGGCAGCCGAGCAAATTTATGCAGATGGGTGCAACTGGTTCACAATGTTTTGGCACCTAATGGCTGGAAGTTTCCGCGTTTTAACTGGTTTCCGCTGGTGCTGCTGCTGCTGCCCGTCTCTCCAGTGGCCGCGTCTTTCTGCTGTCAGTCTGGCTTGGCTGATGTATTTCAGCGATAAGGGAAATAATTTGAAAAATCCAACGAGATCCAGCGAAAGCGGTGTACCATCATTTTTAATAAAATACAAAAACGGGTATTCAAAATAAAAACTAATCAAGCGATAAACAATAAAGTTTTAATTACTTTTAAGCAGTTAAATTTAACTGCTTTACTTGGTCTTCAGATTTGTTTACATTTGGCCGCAAAATTGCAGATCGTTTGTTGCCCGTAGAGTTTTGCTTGTTGCTGGCATTTTTATAAACTTCACCAGTCCAAGTTGAGGGGCGATGAATTCTTACACCAACTCCACCAACTTCTAAGAAGTAATAAAAATTAAAAACCAGCCAGAGAAAAACCAGCCAGAGAAGTAAGAGAAGACGGAACACAGCCAGCATCGTCTTCGAACTCGACGCCCTTGACCGTCGTCGTCAGCAGCGGCGCCTTAACGTGGCTTAAATCGCAGCAGAATTCGAATATACAGCTGGCATCCAACAGACCCACTTCGACGCACACACACACACACACACACACACACACACACACACACACACACACACACACACACACACACACACACACACACACACACACACACACACACACACACACACATACATACATACTCACTTTGTCCAGACGGACACACACACGGCAGCACTTTAGAAAGCCGTCAAGATCGTGTGGCAGTGCCAGTGCCCTGCTTTGCCTGCGACGAGGCGCACGAAGCGAGCAACGACAAAGTTTCTGAGACCCACTCTCGCACTCCCCTCTCCCCACCCCCGCCCGGACAACCCATGAAACCCCCTAAACAAGTCCACGGCAGGCTTGAAAAAGGAAATCATCAGCGATTAACCAACTTCTAGAGATGAAAAGCAGACTGAAGGACTCGTTTTTTGCGGTGCTGCCACTTTTTACAGAGTGATGCAAAGGGATTGAAGTGTTTGACTCAGAGAAATTTGAGAGGAAATGTGAAATTTCGAGAATTTTACATAAATTTGATGGGTGAAATTATTAATTTAACTTGTCAAGTTAATTGATTTGATTTGCCAAAGATTTGCTGAAATTTCTAGTGTGGATCCCGTAGATGTTGACGAAGTTTTTAGCTTTTCTACAAACT
The DNA here is from genome assembly GCA_922984085.1 of Sicus ferrugineus. Taxonomy (NCBI): domain Eukaryota; kingdom Metazoa; phylum Arthropoda; class Insecta; order Diptera; family Conopidae; genus Sicus; species Sicus ferrugineus. Next base: position 1,854,245 of record OV277350.1, on the reverse strand, counting down.
GCACCCTGTATTCTACACGTACATCTATAAAAACTACTGTGTTTTCTCCTTTTTATTTTTTCCTTTCATTTATCTTTTCTTTCGTTCATTTGAATCCTTGCATGTTTTTCAGTGTTTTTTGGCTTTACGTGGAATGACAATCACTTCCACTTTCCTGAACGACTTCAAAACACGTCCACGAAAATCGTGTCCAAAAGCTAAAACAACTTAAAAACACCTAAAAAATAAACATGAAGGAATAAACGGAAAACAGCAAAAAGAGAGGAGAAAAAAGAAAAGAGGGGGAAAAAAACATGACTGAACTTTGTGGTTTACAGGAGAAAAAATTTACAAGACACAACTGCAAACACAAGAAAACATTAAAAAAGTTGGGAAAAATACAACAAGCAACGCCAGCAGCATGAGAGCTGCAGTTCGCGATGCTGATAGAGATGCACGAAGCGATTTGAGAGTAAATCCGGTGGTCGACTAAGCGATTTCATGCTAAAATATTTCAACTCTGACAAAATCGACTAACAAATTTGATTAAAAAACGAGCTTCAATTAACGAGTTTTCTTAGAAACAGTAAACGAAATTTTATCGAAAATAATATAGAGGAATTCCTACTGATTGCACATCTCTAGCTGCAGCCTCTTGCATGGTCCTGCGAATGCTCATCACCACCCACGCAAGCTGCTGTTCCGAGAGGCAAGCAAACCAGAAATCTCCCCAGCGGACTTTGCTAGTGCCAAGTTTGGGTTACAGAGACGGGAGATTTGTTGCTTTTTATTGATGCGGGGAAAGAGTTCGTGGGAAGGGAGAAATTTAGCTTATTTTTTGCAGCATTGCCAAGGAGTGGAGCGTAAAAAGAAGAAAAAATCCTACCGCAGGCACAGAGCGTGGAGTTGCCACAAATTTTTCTTTTACCTATTCATTTCGAAGATCTACACCAAATTTTCCATTACTGCGGGATTTTACAAGAGATTTTTAGTTAGTGTTAAATTTATAAATTACGGTGACGTGCGGAAATTATTAATTACTGTGAGATTTTAAGCGAGTTTTTTAAATTAGTCTAAGATTTTGTGAGAGATTTTTTAATCAAGGGCAATTTTTTTATTTCCTGTGATTTTCTGTGATATTTTTTTATTTACTGCGAGATTTTGCGTGAAAATTTGCAATCACTGTGAGGTTTGTGTGAGATTTTTAGATTATTCTGAGATGTTGTGATATATTATATTTCGAATTACTGTGAGATTTTTCATTTACTGTGAGATTTCTGTGAGATTTTTTGCGAGATTTTTGAATTACTGTGAGTGTTTGCGTGAAGATTTTTAGTTATTTTCAGCTTCTCCTGAGATTCCGAGTGAGATTTGGAAAGATTTTGTAAAATGACGAATTTTTCTAATGAATGTTCGTCAAAAAATACGCATCACATGCAAGATGTGGCAACGCTTTTTTATTACAGGGAATCTTTTTGTTTCGTACTCACATCATATGGATTCCATATCTGTTGTTGCTATTGTTCTCTTCTTGTTTTTGTTGTAATTGTTGATTTCTTTTTCCTTAAGGACTGTCATTGTTCTTGTTGTTGTTTTGTTGCTTCATTAGTTTCTCTTGTTGCCTCTGTTGGTTTTGTTGTTTCTGCTGTTTTTTTCTGTTTTCTTTTTTCGCTTTGCTGTTGTTGTCGTTATTGATGGGGTTGTTGTTGTTGTTGTTGTTACTGTGTGGTTGTTGTTGTTGCTGGATTGCCTCAAAGTGAGAGCTGAGCTGCAAAAATTCTCCACACAGAAAAAAATTATCCTTGAACGAGATCATCAATCTTTTTTCTTTTCTCTCCTGCTGCTTCATGAGTTGGTTGTTGTTGTTGTTGCTTTTGGTTTTTGTTGCTTTTGCTTCTACACTCCATATGGACCTGATATTACTGTTGTTGTTGTTGTATTTGTTGCTGCCGACATGATGCACCCGTGTTGTCTTTGCTGTTGTTGCTGCTGAAAATAAGTGTTGTTCCTTTATCACTATTTATTCTCTCTCTCTCTCTCGCCTCTCTCCCTTTTCACTTTTTGTGAACAAAGTTCAATCTTCATTTATTTGTCTGCATTTTTCCTTTTATTTTATGTTTATTTTTATTTTCTTGGCCCTTTTATTTGCTTGCTTTTAATTCTTCCTTTATCTCGGCTTTTGAAGTGATGGAGTTGCTTTGGTCCTCGTTTTCTTTTGTCTCTTTTTCTCCCCCGCCGAGTTATTTTAAGTCGTTTTCGCTGCCGTCGATTCTCCTCTGTCGTCGTCTGTTTATTCGCACTTGCGTTGCATACGATGACCTCGAACTTAGTTCTTCGTTGCTGACTTTTAGTTATTTTTATTCCCACTTCATGACAAGGCTGAAAAATTGTGCGGTAAACATGAATGTTTTCTTGACAATTTTAATTTCCATTTAATTTCTTGGAGGAGAAATTAAATACTTCATGAAGTATAAACGAAAAATTCAGAAAGGAAAACTTTTTACTACAAATTTCGGGGAATCTATTTAAGTAAGAAGAGAATTTTCCGATCAGGAATTTCAGAGATAAGAGAATCTCAGAAAATCTCATACAGAATCTCACAGTATTTTAAGAAATCTGATATTAAATCTTATAAATAAAACTCTCTAAATTTTTTCAATCTAAAATCGTCATAATATGCTAAGAAATTCAAAATCCCCAAATAACACGCAATTTTAAAATCTGAAACATCCACAGGATTCCCTGAAAAACAGGAAAAATGCCAAGTTTCACTTGGTACGAAAACCAGTTTCATTTACAGCGTAGCAAAAAAAAACTACCTACTATTTTTTTTGGTACACCTTTTTGTGCTTTTTTTTCTCCCATCAAAAAAAGAGTCTAAAAGAGAAAAATAAATTCAACACTCACGCGAATTCACAAGGAGGAGAAGAATGAGAGCTAAAAACTGAGAGAAAACAAACTTCAAGGAACTTGAAAATTGCGCATTTGTAAAAAGCGTAAAAAAAGTTGAGCTGAGTCCAAAAACTACAACAAGAACGACAACAACACAATAATCAGTTTTGCTCTGGTTTGGCTGAAATCTTGTTGATTTTTCAGACGAATGTTTAGTAATTTTCAATATTTAATGAGTAATTTTTTTAATTTTGAAGAATTTTTAGAATTTTTCATATTTTTGGGTTTGATAAACTGAAAACCTTAAACAAAAGAAGATTTTAAATAGTAAAATAAGATTTCTAAGATGTAAAATTAAGCTAAAACGTTATGTAAAAAAATGTTACCTCCGTATTGTTATTAAAAGTTACAAAACCAATTTTATTTTTTTTAAATATTACTTATATTGTATTTTATACATATTTTTTACATATTAAAACTAAAAAAAATCACTTTGAAATGTTAATTCATAGAAGAGCAGCTGTAAAAAGCTTTCTGAGAGAAGCGAGAAGCTGAGTAGCAAAGCTGTCTGAGCAAAGCTGTCTGAGCAAAGCAGACTGAGCAAAGCGCATGCAAGCTGAGAGAAAACACTGTTGTAGACACTTGTACGCAAACAACAGCTTGCACCAGCAAGCAGACTGTGAGCCAGCCTGCCTCTCGACTCGCCTGCTTGCTTGCTGCTTCATGCTGGCTGGCTGGCTCGCTGGCTCGCTTCTCGCAATGCAGCCGTCGTCGGCTTTTTATTAGTACCGAGATGGATTTCGACGTGGAAGTGCTAACCGGTCACGTACTGTCGCGTCCCGCTTTGTGGGACCGAAGGCACAAGCATCACAACAACCGTGCTGTAGTGGAGAAAATGTGGTCTGAAGTTTCGCAGGAAATGCGGCTGCCAAGTAAGTTAAATTCTGTAGTATTTTGAATTCTACAAAACAGTTTTGAGAATCAAAAACATGTGCATACATGAGTTCTCTCCAGCTTTCCGGCGATAAGCGGCTGCTTCGTTCTCACACTCGAGATTTAACGACGCAGAGTGCATGCATGCCATCTCTTTCTAGCAGTGTGAAGTAGTTTTTGCTAGAGTTGCCAACTTTTAGATTTGTTTTTATGAGATTATTTTCAGTTTGGAATTTTAAATTTAAATTCTTAAATTTAAATTTCTAGAGAAAATTATGTTTTTTACCGTTTGTAAACTTGAAAACTAATTTATTACACGGAAATCTGAAATTTTCTTTGATTACTCGCAGAAGACGTTGTGAAGCGCAAGTGGAAATATCTTCGCGATCAGTTTCGCAACGAATGCAAGAAGATACCGAAGGAGCAATTTTTCAACTCCCTCCTAACAGCGGACGATTACGATGGCTTCACCGCGTGGCCGCACTTCAAGTCGCTGTTCTTCCTGAAGAGTCAAATGAAGTGTCGCAAGTTCCCGTTCGACGACCTGACCGCGACTTGTGTCAAAACGAGTTTCCTCAGCGAAGATTCGGAGCAACAAATGGACGCGGATCTCACTAACGACGCGGAGCAACACGAGTATTTCAAGAAAATGTTTTTAATAAAAGATGTGGCTTCCGTTGTGAATGAAGAATTCGACCACCGACCGACAGCCTCATCGACAGCAGCGGCAACAGCCACGAAGACCGCCAAGCAGTCGTCAACAACACCGAAGAACTTCAATTTCAACGCGAGCCGGGAGGACTACAAGACACTGGACGCAAACACACAGCAATGGGAAAGCCAAAGTCACACCCAGACGCGTGGCGGTGGCAACACTGGTCAGGAGGAGCACGACGAAGACGCTGCTTTCTTCATCAGCTTGCTGCCGCACATCAGAAAGCTGACGCCGTCGCAGAAACTGCTTTGCCGCATCGATATACAAAGCGTGGTGTACAAGCACGTCTACAAAGTGGATGCAGCTTGCCAAAGTTAGCTGAAATCTTTCGAAAGCACTCATTGCAAGATCAGTCATTAGTGTTAAGCAGTCATCGGCCATCGGTAACTAGAAGAAGCTTCCTTCTGTGTGACGACAAGCTCCACACGCTTTTACTCGCGCCAGCAATCTTTAATCAGCTTTGACTTCACTGCGCGTTGTAGAGCGCTCTACATTTCATAAGTTTTGTATTTCCTTCTTTAGCTTTTTTAGATAATAAAAACTCAGGTTTAGCTTTGTAAAATAAAAAAATCCTGCTTAAAATACACTTTGGTGAAGAGGAAAAGAAATAAAAGAAGTTTATTGAATCTCTAAACAACTTCATTAGCCACGCATTGCGCCGGCGTTGCCACCGCGTTGCGGTCTACGGAATGCAAATGCTTTCCACACAATTGCCGGCCGCTAAGTCGGCGGCTTCAAGAGGAGAGAAGAGAAGAAAAAAGCTGCTACCACAGAAAGGAGGAGCCGCACGCTGACTACCGGATCAATGACGGCAATCATCAAAAGCTAATAAGGACTATTATTGTTGTTGTTGTTGCTGTTGTTGTTGTGGTTTTTCTCGTTCGTTCATGTTGGCTTTTAGCACTCTTCGCCGCGTTTGTCGGCAAAATTCTCTGCTAACAACTTGCAACGACGCGTATTCGTAACTGCAAAAAGTTAACAGCGGACTGGTTACCTCAACTAGTTACCAACAAGAGGAAAGAAAACTAAAAACACTGCATGCTGCTGCAGGGAAAAGTGAAAAAAGACCGAAAACACTCTTCATTAGTGGTTATCAGTGACCGCTAATGAAATGCGCTAATTATTTTAATCGTTAGAAATAATTGGCGTGAACTAGAAAATTCAAGTCACACTTAAAGTCTCAGATTGGTGTGGAGATAACTAAAAGTTAATTAATAAGTACGAGCACTGGAACTAGTTAGGGTTTCGTATTTTAAAGATTCTTAGCAACGCATTCATGTATGAAAATAATATTTATGTTGTTATGTTTCATATTATTTTTTAGGTTTTTTCGTTTTATCGAGTGTTCGTTATATCGGGCAATCGTTATGTCAAGTAATCGTTAAATCGATCATTCGTTATATCAAGTGCCGTTATATCGAGCATTCGCTAAATCGAGTTTCGTTATAGACAGCACTCGTTATATCGAAAAGTAGTTATATTGAGATTTTTTTATATCGAGAGTTCGTTATATCAACCACTCGTTAAATGCAACACACGCTATATCGGTGTTCGTTATATAGAGCAATCGTTATATCGAGAATTCGCTATCTTGACCACTCGTTATATCGAATTTCGTTATATAAAGCAATCGTTATATAAAGCAATCGTTGTGTCGAGCATTATTTATCCTGGACCATCACTGTACTCGTTTTTATTGACGAAGCAAGATTTTGGATATTTACAAATTTTACTTGAATAGTTGAGAATTTTTTAACAAATATTTACTGTTATTTGTTATTTTTACTTATTCAAACGAATGTCAATCTCCTTCTATGACCTTCCAGCTAACTAAATCCTGATGCGCTGGATGCCTGATTAAGTGTCGACTGCGTTCGCGGATGACTGAGAATGTTGCGGCTGCCGCATTTCGTGATTGCAAGTGTCGCCGCCAGGCAACCAACACCCGTCGCACATGTGGCGGCATTCAATTTTGTTGGCTTTTTATTCGATTTCGGTCACCAGAGTTTCGCCGTCGCGTTGTTTTTTGTCATAAAATAATCCGATCTTAATGATGCGACGGCTGCTAGTTTTCGGTGCTGTTGAGAATGTGTGGTGGTGTTGTTGTTGTTGTTGTTGTTGTAGTGTTGTTGCAGTCGTTTGTGTTGTTGTTCCCACCAGCCTTTCGCAAACGATAAGCTTTCTAAATTATTAGAAGATACATTTGATTCCAGCCTCCACCAGCAATTATATTTCAGTTTCCAGGATGCATAAATTAGAAGAAAACGTTTATCTCAATTCAGTGTGGCAACACCGGCAATCAAGACCGCGCTAGATAGCCCGCGCGTTTACATTTATACGACGATATTGCCAGATCGAGCACTGCAAATGACGGCAATAAACGATTGGCGACTGAAAAATGAAATGTTTATCTAAGTGTTTGCTGGGTGGGACGGATGATGAAGGGGGGAAAATTATAGAGCGCAGTACGGAAAAATTGCACTTCAACTGAACTAATTACCAGCTAGAAAACGAGCACAGAAAACTCCTCACTTGAAGGAGAAGGAAAACAGGGAATACAGACGCCGATGGAAAACAACAAGAAAAGCAGGAAAATAATTTCAAGCAGAGTTTTCAAGCACTAAATAACGCAAGTGAGTCTGGCAGCTTGAATGTCAACAAATATGTTGCCGAGAATGCGAGTAATGCGTGTGTCTGAATTGTTGTTGCTAGCGTTTTTGTTGCCGCAGTGATGTCGCCGATGCAGCAAACGTCGATGCTTGGAAAAATTTTTAGAATTGGAAAAATTGTTACGAGGCGTAAATTGAATTCCAGCGCTAAACACTTAATTTGGTGTTGCTGCAATAAACTCGACTAAGCAACTGGATTGTTTAAAATTGTAATAAAATTTCAACTTTTACATCTGAAGTTCAGTTCTTTTTTCAGAATATTGACTGATTACACTAAATATTGAAAATAGTGCATTTTTTTACACGAAATAAATTTATATTTTTAAATATATTCGGTTTATTTTTAGTAGATTAGTATTTATTAGAAGTTTATAAAGCTTTGTATTCATTGTAGAAACTAGAAACATCAAAATGTTTCCAAACATGTTTAAACTGAAGCGGAATAACAGCAGTCGTGGCCGAGCGGTTAAGGCGTCTGACTAGAAATCAGATTCCCTCTGGGAGCGTAGGTTCGAATCCTGCCGACTGCGAATTTCTTTTTTCTTTTTAATTTAGAACTTATGCTTGGTAATTTCACTTATTTTAATATTTCACTTTAAATTTTAATTGATCTTAAAATTTAAAAAGAACAAAATTCAAATAGCCTAAGATAATTAAAATAAATTAAGAAAAAATTAAATAAAAGGTGTAATATAAAAATTTAATTAAAAAGTGTAAAAGTAACAAAATGAAAATACAAAGTAAAATAAAATTAAGTGAAATAGAATAAAATTTAATACAAAATTAAGTAAAACGGGATATAATAAAAAAAGTTAAGTAATTTAAAAAATATAATTAAATTGTATAATTTAAAACTAAATTAAATAAAATAAATTAAATCGATTTACATAAAATATGTGAAAATAAAACTAAATAAAGTAAAATTTAATAAGCAAATAATAAAATTAAGTAATATTAAATTGAAAGATATAAAAGACAATTAATAAATATGATGAAATCAGAACGAATTATGTTTTGTTCAAGATTTTAAAAATAACAAAATTTTAAAGATACAAAATTTGAAAAAATTTGAATTTTTGAATAGTTAAATTTAAATTATTAATAAAAGTTGGGGGCTAAAAAGTTGAGGCTAAAAAAAAAGAGGTCGCAGTCGGCAGGATTCGAACCTACGCTCCCAGAGGGAATCTGATTTCTAGTCAGACGCCTTAACCGCTCGGCCACGACTGCTGTTGAGTTGGTAAGTGTCTGAGCTAACCAGATAGTATTGCGTCTTAGCTAATAAAAATATGTAATTTTAGAAATGAACTGATATTATTAAAAATTATACAAATGTATTCAAATTTTAAATTTAAGGCATTTAAAATCATGGAAAAGTTTTCACAAATATTCTAAGCTTTTTTTATTCAATTGTAGTACAATTCATAGTTTGCTAACCTACTTAAATGTGTGTATTAAAATTTCAAGGTGTGTAATGAAATTGGATGACAAAAGAATAATGTAAGATTCAAAATTTAAATATTATGTAAATTTTTGCAAGCTCAAAAATAGCGTGTTCCGCAGCAATGAAGAGTAAGCATTGAAAATTGACTCGCTTGCTTGTTACGCGAATTTTGATTGACGCCCACCTGTTGAGCGAGCACTGCAGCCACAAGTGGAGTGGGGAGCCACTGCTGCTGGTGTTGTTGTACGATAAACACTCGTAGTATTTAAAGAAATTGCCTACAGTTATCTAAAGTGTATGCTCGGCTTAATTAATTATGACATAATTGCGCACGCAAGTGCTGTAGTGGTGGTGGCAACTCTGTTTAGTGAAAGCATGCAATTGTTACACGTCCGCGGCGGAAAAAAGGAATGCAGTGACGCTGTCTGCTGCTCGAGTTTGAACTACTTCGCCGACTCGCATTTGCATGTGCAACCGCTAATTTAGATTCATCGTAAACACATCGCAAACTTGGTTCGCTTAGCATTACGAGGGCTACGAAGTGCTTAGAAGAATTTAAAAATACCGCGAGTTATTTAGATATCCTGTCGTCGTAGTTTTTCTGATAAACAAATATAAAACATGCTTTGCAGCCTTTCCTGAATTTAACTTCGCGAATTGCTGTGCTTTTTAAAGTTTATTCAACTCAATCTACAATTAATAAAAAAGTGAGTAAAAAACAACAACATTTGGTGAAGCCCGCAGCTGTCATAATTTATGTATCCCACTCGCCGATCTACCGTTTCGCGCAGATTAAATTTCCGTCTGCCCGGATTTAATTCCAAATAAATTGCTTGAATACCTGATTTCTAATTGGCAACGAACAAAATGATGTTCGCTGCGTTAAAGCCCGAGATAAGTAGCAAAAATATGGAAAAATATGCTGGCATCCAACGAAACAGTTCGAGTACAAGATGAAAACAACAACCAGCCACACGAGGGAAGTTAAGTGCCACGAAACATGCAACAAACGGAGCAAAAAGCAACAATTAAACATACATAAGATGCATTTAAAAAGAAAGGAAATTTCAATTGAAGTACGAGTATTAAGGAAGAGAAGAGAGAAGGAGTTGAGAAGAGTACAATCGAGTCTGTCAAAATCCAGCAAATGAGCAATAAATAAAATGCTGCCTCACAAGAGGGTTGGCAACGCTTGTCATGTGACGCACACACACGCACGTCAAGAGTCTAACAACAAAGAGAAAAATAAATCAGAAATCTTCTTCTCTCTTTTTACTTCTTTGGGTTCACAGTAGAATCCGGAAAGGTAGCAGAAGAGGTAGTAGAAATAGTAGTAGGGAGTTTCCGTGGGTGGCAACCTTTGCAAGTCGAAAGCTAATTATTTTTATCGGCTATAGTTGTTATCTTATGTTTTGTTAACCCCTCCTTAACCCGACTATTGCCGCTGTGCTGTAATCAGCCCGTCAGCTGAAACAGCGGCACGATGCATTTTCTCCCTTGCTGAGTCAACCAGAAGCTGGTAGCTTGATTCCTCATCTTTTCCCCGTTGAGTCAACATGATTAATTAAAAATATTATTGGAGAAGCCAATAAAAAGCGCTCCGTTTTTTTGCTACATCACGAGCAAGTGGCACGCCATCGTTTCTTCTGCAACATTCTGTCACGTGTCGCTTGTTGTCATATTTTTTTCGAGTTTCTTCCCCCTTTTTGTTTCTTTTCCTCAGTTGTGATCGCATCGTGTTGACTCAAGTGTTGCTGCTCACTTCGCTTCGTTGCATTCTAAAAAAAAGCATCTCGAAACTCCTTTGTGTTTTCTTATTTCTCATGTTTTTATTGCGGTTTTTACTGTGTTTGCGGTCTCCTTTTATATCTTTTGTGAATCGTGGTTATTGTCATCAGCTGCGCTTGACATGCTTGCCTGCATCCTGCAGCCCTTTTTCGGACTCGGCCATTAATTGCTGCGTTTTCGCGTGGTGGTGTAAATTAGGACGCAATAAAACAGGCAGCGGATCTTCTAGTAATTCAGGTTTATTTCTGCGATTCTGAGTCATGTGAAGCTTTGTTTCTCTCCAGCTTTATCTCACTGATCACAGCCAAGTTTTAATTGTTTTAAAATGCAACACATGCGTTCATCTCGTCTTCCTTTCTGTTTGTTGTCTTCACCTTTCTGTCTGTTTATCGCAAATGCTTCTTCTACTCCGTGTTGATGTGACACGTTTGTGAGTTGCATAAAAATTGATTTTCCTTTCAGACTCTTCAATCCAATGAATCAGACTTCAGCACGAAAACATCGAAAGTAGAAGCGTTTTAAAATTAATTCTCAAGGCAGATCGTTATTTAAATGCAAACAGCAGCTGAGCAGGATAAAAACAGGCTTGCTATTAAATAAAAATGAAGGTTTTGTCAAATTCAACCTGTTAATAATTTTAATTTTCTGAAATATTTATTGATTGCCTTGGCTGTAAATTACTAATTCAATTCATTCCGAAGCAAAGAAAAGACTGAAAGGTGCGTGCAGATCGCAGCTGACTTAATCCTGGCAGTTTTTAATCCTGAACTCTAAGCCAGCAAATTAATCAAAATGTTTATTTTAACAGATTGCAAATTGAAAATACTGCCCACCATCCACACATGCTGGCGACACCGAGTGGCCAATTAATTCCACTCCACGATGGAAGGATAATTGCAGTTGAGCGATACCAACAACGTAGGGAGGGGAGAGGCGGGGACATCTTCCCCCTTACAATTAAAAACCCTTTCTTTTCTTTGGAAGTTATTTGTAACCGAATCAGCACAATTTTAAATAATGAAATAATTAAATCAGAATAATTTACACAATTTAAAAAATCATCTTTCATTCCTTTTGCTGTCTGTGTTGTTTCTTGTTTAATGATTTTGATGACAATTTAATGAATCGGTTAATGAAGTTAATGACTATTTAACGAGTCGTTTAAAGAAAAAAAACTTTAATTGTATTTAAGAGTTAGAAATTGAGGTAGAAATTGGAATGTTTAAGGAACTTAAGAGAAGATTAAACAACTGAAACTCAAAAATTTAAGTGAGAAATAGTAAAACTTAAGAAAATTTCGCATAATTCTAATCTTTATTTGAAAATTGCAAGTTTTTATAAGATTTTAAACTTTATTAAATTTTCGTCCGCAGTGTTGTCAAATTTTTGAGGAAAAATCTGCGGGTTATAGAAAAAATTCTATATTTTTATATAAAAATATGAAAATTCCTTCCGTAGAAATTTCTAACAAATTCATGATAATCCCAAAACACATCAAATTTTATTACCAAATGATTAATTCTTATAAATTTCTACGAGGCAGATTTCTGACTAATATTTCCCTCCCTCTAAAAATTAAATTGATTAACTCCCCCGTAAACGGTCGCCATCAATAATAAAACTGGCGTACCACACGAAAGAAGTGGAGAATTCAAGTTTAAACTCACGATTGCCTGTAATTGAAACAATTAATTTATTAAACCGAGTTTCAGAATAAATGCATCCTGAGGCAGTAAACTTCGGCGCACTGAGGCCGCCTCTCCGCCCCACTTCACTCAATCAGCCAGAACGCTCCACACCAACGATGAGGCGGCGGAGTGTGGCAGTGAGTCTCTCCTCGCCGGCGAGAAAGACTTCGCACGACTGCCGGCGAGAAAACAAAATTATAAATTAAAATTCCGATAAAATTCTAAAAATACTGCGGAAAAATTTAGTTCACGCTACTGTTGGCGACGCACAAACCCGACTCGACTCGGCTGAGTGTAGTTTTTCTTTTACGAGTTTCAGCAGATTTCCCATTGATCGTAATGCGTTTTAACGATGCCAATAAAAAGCTGGAAAAAATAAGAAATGAGTGTACGCGCTGCCCGTAAAACAAAAATTGCATTCCGGTTTCCGCGGGGATTCAGAGTAGCAAGCAAAAATAAGAGAGAAAAAACGAAAAAACAAAATTTAGTCGGCCATAAATACGAGCGTGGAGGACCACAGGGACCGCGCAGGGGACACCGAAGGATTAATAAAGTGGCAGCGGAAAAACTGTGAGCATCACAAGCCATAAACTACGCGCTGCATGCTGAACGGCATGAGCGACATAAATGTGGGCCGCCGCAGCCGCATACGTAGACGCGGTGATCGAGGGCGTAGGCAGGATTTCTTGCAGGGGGCGGAAGGAAATTATATTTGCACACATACAATACTTTTATAGCAAGAAGAGGAAATTCTTTTGGAAAAGATTTTATATGACGCAACTGATTTTATATTGGGCAAGAAATCGTTCTTTAATATTTTTAGCACACTATAAATGAAACATTTGAATGTTAAGAATTTTCCTAATAAAATGCAATTAAAGAATAAAAACGAAATATAAAGAATTTTCAAATTGCTTAAATTGCTGCGAATTCCAGAGGGCCAACTGGATTCTCTTCCCCTGGCCAACGATATTTATGATGTTGAGGTAGTGACGAGCACTGGAAGGAGGAAGATCAGGATGTGGCGAAGCAGTTCATTAGGAATCGCACGTAGAACGAGGTTGCACACCCAGTAAGTGGTTCGGTATACAGAAGCAAAGGCAGTCTAGATACTCAAGTAGCGAGGAGTGATAAGCAGGCAGGATTCAGAACGAAGAAATTCTAAGAATATTCAGGAAATAGTAGGAATTTAAAGGCCTGACGGAAGAGGGCGGCAGATTATTAATTACTGAATTAAGAGTGGCTTTAAAATGACTTCAAAAACATCTCATTTTATGATATTCACAAAGCTGGCGAAAAATATATAAGATGAGAGGTTTCCACAGCTTTTAAATGGATTATTTGCAAACCATCAAACTGATTTCAACCGTTTACATTGTAAGTCAATAGCAGCGAAATACATCACCAAGTGATCTTGTTAAGTTTTAAATAACCGAGTGAGTTTTCCACCTTTGAAAAAACTCCTTCTTACGCCGCTGTCATCTATTTTAATTTATTTCAAATAATTAAATTGATTTATTCTGTGTGTGTGTGTGTGTGTGTGTGTGTGTGTTGTTGTTGTTGTGTTGGTTTTGCAACTATTCGTGCTCTTCTCAGATCAACTCAGTTCATTGATCCCCACGCCACTCAGCAACTTCAGCGTTGCGTTTATCTGCCAAACCGCGCGGCAGATGCGATGCAGATGAGTATCGAGCACGAATGCCTGACTGGCTTTTCTGTGTTTCCTCTTCTTTTTTGCGCTTTCAATTGTTTTCAATTGTTTTTATGCCATTATTTGCGAAAATCATTATTGAAAAAAGCCATTCGAAGGAAATACAATTAAAAAACTCTTTAATTGTTAAATACCCAACTTACAATGAATACCACAAAAATTTATATATTATTTTTAAAATTATTTAAAAACCAATTGAATAAAATTTACGAAGCTACAAAAAAGACTTTGTGAGTTCCAATTTTAAATAAACAAAATGTTAATAAATATTTTATAAATTAAAACTCTATATTTGCGTTCGATTCCTCTTCCTCTCCTTCTGCGTTTTCATTACATTTTTCGCTCTCTTCATTGTTTTTCCTCCCACAAATTCTATTTTTTCCTCTGTTGAGGCAAAAAAGTCTGAATCATTCGCGTCGAATGCGTGCGTCACGGATTTTTAGTGCGCCGCTCGTCGCGTCACTTGCAACAGCCGTGACCAGCCTTAACAAAAATTAACATCGCACTCACATCACACAGCAGAAATAAAAGCTAAAAAATCCAAAGAAAAATAAATACTCGTACTGGGACGTAAAATTCCTACGATGAAAATGAAAATATGAGCTGATTATAAATTTTACACAGAAAACAAAGCAGACGCCAACGAACGGCAATGAAAAAGTTGTGGGCCGCGTATAAATATTTTGAAAAAATGCGAAGAAGCAGTGGAAAGGTTGAAATTGTTTATTAGCGAGCGGTTGGAACGCAATTCGAATGCTTCCGTCATAAAAGTGTTTCTGCCGGATTTGTCTTGATTTCTTCAATATAATAAATTTTCGGTAACAGTCACAATAATTTTAGATCAATCTGAATAGATCTGAGAGAAAGCAATGCAGCTCTAACGCGTTCCTAATCGTTTCCTAATCAATTCTAACAAGGAAAATAGCAAAAAGATATTCAATATATTCGAAATTCCATTAGAAATCGTATTTCGAGCACACTTATTTCGAGTACATATTTTTATTTTGACGCAAGTACAGTCATTGCATTGATTCAAAAGGCGCACTACGATGAATCGTATTGATTGAACGAAAAGAAAAGTCAATTAACTCTCTTAATATGTTGTTTCCAAGGGTAGAAACCGTGGCAGAGGAGGCGCAACTTCACCCCTTCGTACAGTAGAATAAAGAGTTTGAAAATGCACGATTCGAGGTTCAAAAAAACGGACATTTAAATGTGCTTTTTAAAGCTTGGAAATTAAAATGTCGAAGTTTATATGAACTTTTCTCATGAGATTTTTTATAATTCCTCATAAATTATTTGTATTCCACTTTCAAAGAAGAAACAAAACTACAATAACAGTCACAGAAAAGATTATATGAAATAATATATTGAAAATACATAAAATTTCTACTCACGTACAACATTTGCACATAATTATCTATGCATTGTTCACGTTGTCCGCATTAAAATGTCTATATTAAGTCAAACCGCGAACTTAACTAACGTTAGACTATCGCGAAAATTTTCCAAATTGCACCGACAAACACGCCTACATATCGATCTTCATGTGCAACTCGTACCCTCGCTACAGTCATGCTCATCATCGGACTACTAAAAGATTTGTAAAGGCCCGCGTTTCACTCCCTCCACGCCCCCCCCACGCCCACCGCATGCTGACAGCAGTCATTTGTTACGCGAGTTTCTTTTCGCCACACCGTAAAATGTTCAATTTGCAATAAAGATGCGTACTAAACAGACAATAAAGTTTACGATAAAGCAAAATTTCATAGATCAGGGATCAAAGTTGCCAGACCGGAGCGCGCACTCTGCAGCGATCACTTCGTCGTGCTGCGATACAACGAGCAGCATGATTCACGAAACGAAGAGAAAATCCGAGATTACATTAAAAAGGAAAAAAAGAAACAGATGTTTGCATACAATATAAAATCCTGGTAGACAAGAAGTGAACGCTGAGGTGGAAGAAGAAACGACCATCCAATGCAAGAGTCAATGATCGATGGAGCAGCGATCACGATCGATTGCGACGCTGATAGCGTGCACGAGTACGAGTATTAGGGGCAGGCAAAGCTAACAACTGCTGCTAAAGCAATTGAACTGAACTCGAGCGAATGGATGCGCCGAATGGAAT
The DNA here is from genome assembly GCA_922984085.1 of Sicus ferrugineus. NCBI lineage: Eukaryota > Metazoa > Arthropoda > Insecta > Diptera > Conopidae > Sicus > Sicus ferrugineus. The sequence continues at coordinate 1,838,298 of OV277350.1, read as the reverse complement.
TCGTTACGAGGAGTGGAGTTAAATGTGATGACGATCGTCGTGTGACGATGCGGTGATCAAGTTTAATGAAACTGATCACTGATTTTGATCGGTTTTCATTTGTCATTCTAATGTATTTCGAAAGTATAGCAGTTCTTAACTGTTATGTAAACCGTTATGTAGTGAAGTGCCACAAATGATCAACAACATCATTCAAGTCATGATCAACATGATCAACAAGCCTTGAATTTTAAGCGAAAATAGAGGATGAAATAGCCTTTTTCAGTCCGGAAGGGAGTGGAGATCGAGGTATACTTTTTAGACGAAAGGAGGACCGAGAAAACCCTAATCCCGGATTATCTTGCTAGGGAGCGCCACGATATTTGATGTATATCAAGTAGGTATTGCAGTAGTCATACTACAGTACTATTTGATTACTATCCGAAACAACAATATAAACATTACAAGACAAGCAGAAAAAACAAAAACTCTGGAAAAGGAATTCGAACTCCACGACACTGTAGAGTGTCTTTGACTCAACAGTTTTCTGTCCGTGTGGCACCATTTGAGGGTCTTCACTAAATGAGCTCATTGGCCTGAAGCGAAACGCAAGCGCTGCCTCGCATACGCATCACTGATCACCGTCAGCAGTAAAGGTCACTGTTGGTAATGCTTGACCGATTAATAACAATACGCAACACTGTATATCGATTGTTTGCGGAGTCGGAATTGTTTGCTCACATGAGTGTCGAGTTAACGAAAGAATTACAAGCACTTATCGCTGAATGCGTGTTTATATATTGACGATATAACAAAATGCGAGATATGGTGTCATCGTCCGAAATGGTAGAGGTAGTCGAATTTCACTTTTAATGTCCAAATAAGAGTTTTGGATAAAAGTTAATGACAGTTGAAGCTATTATTTGGTGGTAAAACTGAAGTGGTCGTTATGTTATGACATTGAGGTGTGAGAATATAAGAAAGGATCGCTATCTTCATAGATAACCTGAAAATCCGATTTTCGCGTATAATGGAACTCTACTTTCCCGAACATCCATACAGCATTCGTGCACCTAAACGATTCCATTCGAATTAATTGTTGGTAATGAATGACGTTTAGCCACCCAGACCGTAGAAGGAGCGGAAATCCGTGCAGGAACGAGTGCAACATCAACGCATCAACGCATCACCGCATCACCGTAAACCAAAGTGTGCGCACTTCTGCCACACGACAAAAGCCAGAACAAAAGCGAACAAAACCCAGGTACGAGCGACATGCGTGCATGCAACGCGAAACTTGCTGCCAACATCACCACATCAAATGCGGCCTCCAACCAACCACACAGCGGGGTTCGGATCTGCTGCTGTAACTTTGTTCGCTTTCTAAATAGAACTTCATCTGGATATCTCGGTGCCCTGCTTTTGCGCAAATGTGAACTCAACAGACAGACAGGCAGGCAGGCGGACTGCAAAGTCCGAACCCCGTATTTGCTGCTCCAACAGGCGGAATTCCATGAATAATTGATTCAGACAACCGCATGCGGCAGATCCTGTTACGCGTGCATTTCTTGCAATTAATTGAAATGCACGGAATGCAGCTGAACGTCGCATTAGGGCAGCAGCAACAGCGGCAGCAGCAGCGGTAGCGGCAACACCCAACAATAACAGCCAGAGCGACAGCAGCATCAACGGCGGCGGCGGCGGTGGCGGCAACAACCGCAGCAGTAGTTGCAGCACGTCAAGCAGGAGGTGCAAATTGCAGCAACGCGCAACCGAAGTGCCAGCAACGATCGAAATGCAACCGATAAATGATATTAGTGGTTGCTGGCGCGAGGCGGCGGCGAGGCGACTCTGTAATTGATATCGGCCACGAAGCTGGAAGTGGCTCGATGCGCTGCAATTATCGCAAGTTGCCACACGGCATTAATTCTGTTGCTGCTGTCGCTGCTGCTGTTGCTGTCGCTGTTGCTGTTGCTGTTGATGCTAATATTGTTGATGCTCCTTCCCGTTCCGCTGACTCTGACTTTTTTCAGCCTGGTCGTGTCTTCAGTTCCTCCTCACTAATTGAACCCCTTTAATTCCTTTTTATTAAAATGGTCACAGCAACATCACTGCGATGATGTTGATGATAAATGCTGCGCTTTCTAACTGCGGCTTCCTTTTGATTAGGCATCGAAATGAAGAAATCCTCCGAGTTACCGCGGCGGTGCCCGAGTGATCGGACAAGAGGAGATGCAATTGCGGCGATACCGGTCGCGAGCAACTCAGTTGGTTGCTTTTATGGTTAGAAATAAAAAATCAAAATAAATTAAAAGTAGTTTATTGGATCGACGACGCAAGAAGATACAGCAGCTGGAGGACCATTCATTGATTAGGCTGTGAGTTGATTACCGGTGGGAATCTTTGCCATGATTATTTTTTATGTGCGAGAAATAAAAGTACGAATATTACGCGATTGATTTTGAAAGTCTTTACAGTTACGTTTAAGTCAATTTACATTCGGGAAAGATTATACGATCGTTGGCAGGGTAGTAAAATATAGAGTTATAGAGATAATTTTAGAGCTCTTAAATTTCAACTTCTGGAGGTTTGAAACTCTATTACGATGTTTAATAGAACAATTAGAGGCAAAGATTATCCAAACAATCACAAAATCGAGTTTCATTAAAAGCGAATTTAATAATTTACAATTTATTTTATAATTTCTATTATGATGAATTTTCTTACATAAGATGTCCACTAATTTCCTTATTAATTTTACTGTAATACTCTTGAAATAAGCGTTCAAATGTATTCATTCCTGAATTACAACTTTCAATAATTGGTTCATTAAAATTTAATACTTTTTCTTTTTCTCTCTTCATCACATAAATTAATACTGACATTTGAATCTGGAGTATTTTAAACTGCTTCACTGATTCCGATAAGTAATTAATGTGCAGATAAATTTATGATTTTCCAGTTACTCGTAAGAATTTTATCTCGGGATTTAATAACTTGTTTTAGCTTCTTTCTACTCTTTATAACTTGCCATAAAATTTTGCATTAATTAGTTCTCAGCTGATTGCAACTGATATGTTGCCTCGAAACCTGCATTTTTATGTTTCTGCAGGCAGCCCCCCGCCCCTCCCCCTCTCACAATATTTCTGCAATTATTTTACGATCATAGCTGAAGTGGACTAGAAGATGATTTTTATTCGACAGTAAAAAACAACATTTATCGTGGTTAAGATTGCAAAATTTATTTTATTTTTCAGAAAGTTCCAGCTCATTAGCGGTTAATACAAAACATATAAAAAAAAAAACATATATAAAAAATTTTCAGTCTGAAAGGCTTAGAGGATTTAAAAAGGCACACAGGACGACATGGTAATCTACACGAAGACAAGGTTTTCAGTCTCATATTCCATCAGTAGAGACGATAATCGAAATCGAAACGCGACCACTTTCAGTCGATGTGATGATCGAAACTGAGACAGACATTTTCAGTCGAGACAACATTTTAACCCGACTAGAAATCGATTAGTGTGGGAATTCGTTGCAATGTGCACGAATGATATTTAGTGATCTCGATCTCTACTATCGTCAGTAAAGCTGTCTGGGAAAACCTGTCTTGATCCGAATTACCGTCTAAGCCGTCTCGTAATCCTAAAAGGCCGTCTAGAACTCAGTTCTGGCTTTAAATTCAAGACGGGAAGAAGGTTGTCTCGATCTCGATTCTCGCCTCGACTGAAAGAGGCCGTCTCGCTTTCAATTTTCGCGTCTAATTTGAGACGAGAAAAGAGCTGCATCGACCTCGTTTCTCTCCTGTAATCGTCGTTTTTGAGTAATTAAAAGCCGAATATCTCAGAAGCTTCGTAAATATTTTAATTTGCCATTTATATAGAAAAACAATATCGATCTGTGTAGCGAAAAAACCAAAGCAAATTGCTACCGATGCCACTGGCTACAGCATCCTTTTCACAAAATCCTCCACTCTCACCAAGCCTGCAACTGTTGCAGAGCCGGTGCTGCAAAATAAGCCGCCGCCGTCGTCGTCTGTGGCTGCACGAATGGTTGAGCCACAAACCGCGGTTGAGGAGTCGCGGCAGCGTAGAACGTCGGTTGAGCTTGGACTCGAGCGAAGATATTCGTCGCTGGCAGACTGTAAGCAGCTGAAACGGGGTGCACGAAGCTGACAGCGCCCGCGGGGAAGTACGTGACGGTTCCAGCGCCAGCGGAAGGCTGTGGTTGCGGCTGCGGTTGCGGCTGCGGTTGCGCCGCCTGGTTATTCACCTCCACTTTCGAATCAACATCGATATCCTCGCGCGTGTCCTCTTCATCCTCATCGTCCAAATCCTCACGGTTGGCGGTAAGGCGGGCGGGTTTCGCTTTTCTTAAGCGTTGCGATTGCTGCGCGAAGTCATCATCGGCGTTGTTGAATGTTTCGGCGGCGGGCGCTGCATAAGTCAGCTGCGGAGCGGCATAAGTAAGATGTGGCTGCTGCTGCTGCTGCTGCTGTTGCGATTGCTGCTGCGGCTGCTGTCGGTCTTGTTGCGGCTGTAATTGTTGACGCGCTGGTGCTCCGTAAATCTGCTCCGGCCGCTGTGCCGCCTGCTGCTCGATGTTTGCTCCCTGCTCATCCTGGGCGAATGCGTGGGCCGATTGCGACTCCTGCAGAGACGGCAATCCGAAATGCCTGTCGGGACGAAAGCCGGCGGCGGGATACGGCGTCGGGCTGGCAGCTTCTTGTAGACGCTGCAGGCGCGTCGACTGCGTGCGACCGAAGCGATTGTAGCGCAGCGAGGACACATCGGCTTGGGCGACCGCAAAGAGTCCGCATGACAGGACGACGACGACGACGACGAGTGACGTGGCTGAGTGGAAGGAGGGCATGTTTGTTGCTGCTTCGGCAAACGCTTGACGCACCGCGTTTTAACGCTACAGATTTCGAACTGTTGCTGTTCGTGACAGTGGCTCGAACTTTATATCGAGCCAAGCGAATTATGATCCTCCGGCAGGCGACGCATTGGCATTCCGCACACATCGAGTTGCGGTCGTCGCTGGTGCGCTTACGCGGTCACCCTGCGCACTTCTGTCCAGTGGGCCGCCGCGTGATGCGTTGCGCTGACGAGGCGTCCAACGCGGGTGCGCACCGACGATGTTTTGTAGGCGGCAGGCGCAAGAATATTGACATTGGCCCCAAAACTCGTCAACGGGGCGGTACATGTTGCTGCTGTTGTTTCGTTGCAGCCGCCTGTCTCATTGCAATAACACTAAATCACCTCACAAAGCGAACGCATCAAAATGCAAAAATCGTCTTTATTAGGTTTTTTGGATTCGCTTCTGTTTTTATTTAAATTCATTTTCTCAGTTGAACTGAATTTAACTGAAATTGGCAAAAATTCACGGGCATTCAGAAACCAGTCGGAACTGCAGCCGCTTTACAGTTTTGTCACGTGCACGACATAAAGTTTTGCTCTTGTCATTTGATAATAAAATTTATATTTTTGTTTTAGATTTTCTGTGAGAATTTTTAATGCATCTGCTGTTTACAGTTTCATTTAATTGGTTGCTTACAATTTCTCATTTCCGAAGCGCTGCGTGATAAGTTTAAATTTTCCAGAAAAATTCACCATTTAAAATGAATAGACAACATTTTTTCGCATTACCTGAAAGAAGAGCGGAGAAATCAAAATGACATGACATTAATTGACAATATCATTCCTTGCACGAAAAGAAATGTCAAATTTTGACATACATCATACCACACATAAAAATGTCGAATTTGAAGCCATCATAAAAATGACATAATTTGTGCGACTAACAATAACATGAGAAGGGTAACAAAGTCAACAAACAATAAAACAACAACAACAACAACAATAAAACAACAACAACAACAACAACAACAAAATAAATTAACTATATGAAATCTTCAGGTCTTTAGTGAACAGGATTCTTTTCTCAGGATGAAATATTATTTGTCTCTTTCTGTAAGAATCTTTAGATAAAATCTTATTTAATATATTATATAATGAAGTATCTTACGCGATAGCATTCGAATTTAGTCGGTAAGCAACTTGATTTTCTTATTATCTGATATTGACTATGGCAATGAATTGAAAAAGGATTTACCACAAAATGTTTGCGGTTTGAGCCCATTTTCACGCCTTCTTCCCATACAACTCGCCTTTTGTATATCTCTACAAATGATTTTCTATATTCCTTCATCTTTGTGTCTGCCAAACTGTCTGTCTGCATATCGTTTAATGCTCATACTTTTTGTGACCCAGACCCATGAGTATTAAGACCCATTATTTCAGTTCATATTCCAGTTACACCCGTATTTCCGCATTTTTGTCTATCTCTCAGGGATGGCAGTCTTTTTTCCATTTCATTATCTTAGTAGCTGTTCATCTGTCTTTCTGTTTTGTGTATTTATTTGCGTTTATTTGCGTCTATCCAGTCGTTGATCTAAACTCTCTATTTATCTATCAACATCCTTATCTTCCCTTAACATGTTCTCTAAAAGTTGTCTGTCCGTTTATGTGTCTTGCTGTCACTCACTTGTTAAGTCTTGCCTTTGACACTTGACAATAATAAACTAAACGACGACACATGTGTTTTTACGTCAAAAAAAGTGTTCTTTTGACGTCCCTCTGCAGTCAGATGCGTCCCATTTGTCCCAACGTCCTTCTCAGCCTTCATGTGTGGATTTATAAAGTGCGTCCCTCATGTTCGCCACCTCATTTGTATTGTTCTGACGTTTGGAGTTAGCAAGAGTTGTGTGACGCACGCAGGCACGCACGCATGCGCTCACGTTAAACGCTGCGTTTGGTATGCAGTGTGCGCAGGGCTTTGGTACGGCGACTCCATTTAAATTTATGTCAGCGCAGGTGTTGGTTTTTCAATTTGCCATTCAAATGAAAAGGATGTAAATTTCGCGAATGATGGCAACTATTAGTGCCATTTTTCGCGATTGTTGAAATTTTAGTGGTTTTTTGATTTTATTTTGAAATTTTGTGGAACAATAACTGATTTACCTGAATAAAATATCAGTGCAATCAAGTATGCAACCTGAACTCTGAGGTGTTAATCACGCCACCTCACGTCAACATAAGTAAACTTCTGCGTTGTAGTATTTCTAATTTTTTTGGATCGTTAGATTTATTTGCTAGTTGCTTGACGTTTTTTAATTGACAAGCTGACCGCAATCTGTGAAACCTGAAATTCATGAGTCAGCGTCATGAATAGTAATGCCTTTCGTAGCCACTTTGATATTCGAGCAGATGCGACAAGCTTAGATGACACTTAAGTGGAGCTTAGAGTCGCTTGCATGTCTAAACATGTCCCAGATTCATTCATTTGCGAGATATGATCAAATCAAAGACGGACATGTGTGTACTGTCGCGAACGAACAGGGTTGCCAGATAGCAGGATGAAGAAAGAGCGGACGTTCTTTAGAGCTTTTTGAGTGTGAGCTCGATTTTTTCTTTTATTATTGTGTCCTCTGAAAACTGTGTCTTGATCTCTGTTATCGTTTCGGCTAAAACAAGTCGTCTCGATGGAGGTTTTATTCAGTGAGGCGCACGAGACGAGACCAGAACGGAGATCGAGACAGTAACTTTAGCCGAGAAGAGTATCAAGATTGAAACAGCTTTCTTCTCGTCTGAGATAACCGAGATCGAGACCGCCTTTCCCAGTTGAGATGAAAATAGAGGCCGGGACACCCTTTTTCAGCCGAGGCGAGAACTGAGATCACCCAAAATTTCGGAAAATCGCACTCGTGCTGCTTGTATCGCTCCCAATATCTTCTCCAAATATATTTAAATATCTCTATTAAAATAAGTCATTTCTTTCCAAAACTAACTCCGTAAACAATACATAATTTCAGACAAGGAATTATTATAAGATTTCTGAAAAATTTATCAACTTTGCAAATTAAAAGCTGTTAACTGACTGATATGTCAAATTTGTGATATTTTCAAAGCGTGTGGCAACTCCGTGTCAGCTAAGATATGCAGAGATCCGCATATTAGATTAGAATCAAGAATTACAATATTATTCCTGATCGGCTTATCCAGCACGCAGAGTGCTGCCGCTGCCGTCACTGCTGCTGCTGCTGCTGCTGCCGCTGCCGTGACTGCTGTTGCTGCTGCTGTCGTCTGTCTGTAGCTGTTGCACTTCAAAAGCGGATGTTGTTGCTGCCGGTGTTGGCTGGCTGTTGCTCCATCGTTATTTTTATATTCGCCAATGCTGCTGCTGGCGCATGCATGTGCAACTTTTCGTTTTTATTTTGCCTACCTACTCAGGTTGGTTTTTAATGCGTTCATTGCGTGCACGACTCGCGGACGAAATGCGAGTGCATTTAAAATCACTTTGCAAGCGGACTTCTTTGACATTGATGAGTTCCCGTAACTGCAACCTGCAGTGATTATTTTTTATTCTTGTGTTTAAGTATTTCTGCTGTTGTTGTCGCTGCGTGAGCAGATTTCTTCGATTCCAATGGGTTTTTTTTTATAAGGTTTAAATTCAGAAGATCGAAATCCTTTAAAAAGTGAAGGATGAATTTTAAAATAATTCTCTGTTGTAGCAGAGTTTTTTGTTCTACTAATAATTGGAACTAATTAAATTAAATTAAAACTATTTCAAATAAAATTTATTATTATTAAATTATAAAATGTATAATTTTTATAATTGCAGGAAAGAATTATATCACAATTAATTCTAAGAATTAGAACACAATTAATTCCTTTATTTTTTATTCTATTAATCTGGTTATCTTCATTTTATTTAAAATTTTAATGTGAAAATATTCTTTCACTTCCTGCAAACATTTTTTCATGCTGAATCTCTGCGATTTCTTTTTCTTGCTAATCCAGTGATTATAAAATTTTTCGCAGAGCAAAACACGATTAGAAAATCACTTCGAATAAATGTGAGTTGGTTCTTGAAGTCACAACTGCTGAACTGAAGCGCACAGACTTCAATTGAAGTGAGCAAAGAAGCTTAACGTGGCCGAGCGCGAAACATGAGCATCTTTAAGCTGACGATTGAAAGATGAAGAAGAGCAGCAGCAACAAGAACAACAACAACAACAACTACATGAAACGACTCGTTATTAACCAGCAGAAAACTCAGTGTGCAAACTTAGACTTGACTTAGGCTAAAACTGGCACTCAGCAGAATGACAGAAGCAGAACCCGCAGCAACAACAACTGACGTTACAAGACTGACGAACGCAACAACAACAAGAGGAACATACCAACAACAGCGACATGTCAAGCAAGACAAAATCACACCAGCCAGCCGAACAAGACAGACTACGAATAAACAAACAACAGCGACTAAGGCCAGCTACCGACTGAAGCGTACTCAAGTTAGCAACATTAGAGAGGCCCTCTAACCCTTCTGGTCCTGTTGGCCCAAAATTCCAAACCTCCTGCCGAAAAATTCCAAACTTCCCGGCGGAAAAATTCAAAATATCTAGCAGAAAAATTCACAATTTCCCCCGAAAGGCAATTAATTTCTCCTACTAACGCAACACCAAAATGTAATAGGGAATCCGTATATAGAAAAAACTGCAGAGATAGCAAATCTGTCAACAAACTTCACAGATGACAATCTCGAATAAAATAGAAAAATAACTTAGAATGTAAAATAGTCTCGTTCCCGATTACCATCTCAACTGAGTGAGTGTTTGCTTATCAGTTCCGATCTGATAAAAAGAGATTTCATACTTAAAGTAACATTTAATTACTGAGATTTCTGAAAGAAAAAACTCCCCCGCGAAACCAGCTTCTTCTGACGACTCCAGCGTTTCTCGTTACAAATACTGAGGGCACGCGAAAGTCATGACTCTGGCAAATGGGTTCGACCGACGACGACAACGACAGCAGTGAAGGCGCTGCGCTGTTGACGTCGACACTGCTCAGTGCTGCCAATTCTGTAATGTAATTAAATGCAGTTGTTGCTGCTGCCGCTGCTGCTTCAAGCCTCGCCGCTGACTTTAATAAGCGAATGAATGAGTGAGCGAGTGATTGCTGTAGGGCACGAAAAGCGAGGGAAGGCAAGGAAGTGGGGAAGCCACTCGTAAACCTCTTAACTGAGAAGTGGGCGGCGGTGGGCGGTGGGCGGTGGGCGTTGCGCTTGGTTGCGAGTGAAAGTGGTCTGCTGTTAGAAGCGGAAGCTGGCTTAGCAGGCCAGAGTTCAAGAGTTGTAAGCGAGGGCTCAGCATGTGCAGCCAGGTCGGCGGACGGCCGCGGATGTCACGGAGCAGAGCTGAGGTCACGCTGTGCAACATGTCGTGCGGGAAGTTATTAGTTAATTTTACGCCGTGAATTCATTCAGTGGAGGCGGTGAGGGTGGTAGGGCAGAAGGAGAGAGAGAGAGAGGGAGAGGCTACTGAAGCGACGAATACAACAACGCGGACAAAGACGACGTCAACACCAACGACAAAAGTAAAACAACAACCACCACAGCAAAACCTCAACAACACCATAAAATGCAAAACAACAACAACAACAACAGTGGTGTGTACCCTAGATAACAAGCCAAAATCATTTCATTATAAATGATGTGAAGTTTTTCTCGCTGCTGACGAACTGTCAACAGCAAATCGTTAGAGCAACGAAGAGATCCATCATTTTTAGCTGGCGAGTAAAAGTAGGCAGACAGCAACGCCAAAAGCGGCAGCGAGCAGCAGCAATAATAATCAACAATCTCAGCGGAGGCAAGCAACAGCGGGCAATAATAGCAGCAGCAGCAGCAGCAGCAGCAGCAGCAATGAAACTCAGACAGCAGCAGCGACAACAACAAACCGACGTCGAAATGAATGCGCACGCAAAATCCAAAGCGTCTGCATTTTTTTGGTGATGTGCAGCTGGAATGGCTGAAGCGATGTGAGAGTGAGTTGTGTGCTGCTGCAGCATAACAACAATAGCAACAACAACAACAACAACAACACCAACAACAACAACAGCACTAAACAATTATTGCTGCTGATGGACGATTGCGTCTGCAGGCTGTTGAGTTCTCAACTGATGAAGCGTGCAAAACTCGTTGCTGCTGCTGCTGCTGCTGTTGATGGCAATCATGTTAGATCGCTACTAATGCAACAACTACCTACACAACAACAACAACCTACACAACAACAACAAGAACAACAACAACATCAACAACTATTGTTGGCAATCCAGGCTTCGTCTGCTTGAAGTCACATCAATTCTTGCAAGAAAACTGAAGTCAGAGGCGGTCGGTCGGCAGCAGCATGTCGGCGATTTCGTTAAATGAACAAAACTTGACTCACCTTTTAGGCAACAACAACACCAACGGCAACCGCCAAACTGGCTGCAGAGTAACGGTAACAGTAGTAGCGGTAACATCAGCAGCAGCAACAACAACAACAGCAACAAATTGTCATTAGTTCGAGTACTTAACTCCGTCTAATCGTGACACAAACGAATGAGTTCACTTCATCTTCTCTCGAAGGCAGCTTAATTTTGTACTCTCGTTCATAAGTTCTACGCACGCCACAAAATGTTAGTCAACTTTAGCAAAAATTGTGCAGATTTTTCTAATCACACAGAGTTTGAATTTCCAATCAGGAAGTTTATCAAGAAGTTTTCTAAGCAATTTGAAATTATTACAATTTACTTTTTATTTAGAATGGAATTTTAAAAAATTTTGGTAATCCTTCAAGGTTTCAGTCACGATTTTCTCTATTAAAATCGGATTATAACGAGTAGGAATTTCTTTTGTATAACGAAATCGGTGAAAAGACAATAATTACGAATCGTTTCGTTTATTCGGAAGCTAAAGTTTGCCCAATTGGCCTTTACGTGTCAGATATTCTACATAGATTTATCAATAGAATTTCTTGCCATGTTAACGATTGCATTCTTGATATCTTCAACCAACAAAGAGTTTTTAGCTGGTCAAATTTAAGGTATTTATCACCCATTGGCTTCGCTAACGAAGCTCCCGCTAATTTTGATTTAAATGTGTCACTTTGTCACAATTTTTATAAAAATACAGTTCCTGATTCTCATAGAGGTTAGCACTCAAATGTGTCTAAAAGGTTTGTTTTCTCTTTTTTGGTTTTGTATTAATTTTTTATTATTTTTTTTTCTTTATTTTTCTTTTCTTAGAGCACTAAGTTAGCATTAAGTTAGCATTAAGATCTAATCTAGGTTAAGTGATCTATATATCTCAATCCATGTCAGCTCCGGGAGCAAGAGCGTTTAATGTTCATGTTATTGTTTTCTTCAATGTTCTCTTCTTATTAATAAGTTTGATACTGCTGTACATATATGTTTTTTAGATAATACATTATAGTCTTTAATTTTTATCCACAATTGTAATTTGAATTTTTGTAAACTTATAATGTTGTTGAAAAAAAGGCTCAATAAAATTTCAATTCAATTCAATTCAATACAATAATTACGTATTTTAATTTTTATATTTTTAAAGCTCTCGACTAACTTTTCCCTCTGTGTGTTTTTGGTTGAAATAAACATTCGCGACACCTCATTTGTTAACCAAATGTTTTCTGCAGCTAATCAATTCGTTGTGCTTTTTGTTTTTGCTGCTGCTGCTTTTTTGTCATTTCTTACTTATTCGGTGCAGTTAACAACTTCTTAATTTAGCCAATTCGGGACAACAACAGCATCCATCAGCGGACAAGAGAATTGACAATAATGAACTATCAAATTTTGAGAAGTTTTTTGGGTTTTGTGCGTTTTTTTGTAAGGAAATTGTTAGTGTTTGTATTGTGTTGTTGTTTGTCGATTGTTGATTGTTGATTGTTGATTGTCGATTGTTGTTGTTGTTGTTTGTCGATTGTTGATTGTTGTTTTTGTTGTTGTTGTACTAGTTCTTGCTTCTACCATATTAGCAGTTTTTCACTTAATTGCATAAATCATTCACGATTATTGCTTCTGTCCACGTCGATCCGAGTTGTTGCTTGGTTGCGTTGCTGTTGCTGCGATTGCATTTCGCAGTTAATTGACATTTGATTGGTTATTCCAAAAAGAAGTAAAATATTGGCAGATGCCAGTCGAAGGATTTTGAATTTGGTTATGGCGACTAACTAACCAGTTGTTGCTAAATCTGTATAAACTACACGGAATTTTGTGCTTCCAAAGGAAGAAGTAAAGTAAAAGAGAAGAAAATAGTGCTAAATTATATAGATAAATTTTTATTTCACTTCGAAAAACTTCTTCTGCCGCAAAAAAATATCAAGTTCCACTCCGTCACTTCTGAGACACGAACTTGCGACTCTATAAAATGTTAAATTTATTGCTCAATTCACAATTAATTGTACAACTAAATTGTGAATGAAATAAAATATCAGTCATCCTTCTTCTCGTTGCAATCAATAAAAAGCTCAGCTTGCCAATATTTCAAGCGCATGGTTGAGAAATTAAAGAAACCCAAATAAAGTAGAAACTTTAAAGTATTTTTAACGATCACGTGATGCCAACAATCAGCAATCAGCTCGCACCTACTTCGCCACCTGTGATGATAAAGCAGCCTTCTGTCGCCGCTCCCGCTCTCTTTTTCACTTCATTCACCGCTCCCTCTCCCTCTGCCCCACCCCTTCTCCGTCTCTTTCTCCACAAACTGCAACCATTTCTTCCTCCTCTTGATGATGCCATTTTAGAAGAGACCGCATGAAAGCAATCAAAGACGCTTTTCATTTAAAAAAGCAGCAGCAACGCTCGCAATTTGCCTGCTTTGAGGCAGCAACACAGCAACACAGATCAACATTGCCAATTGCAGCGAGGAATCGTAATGACTGCCTGACTTATAAGTATGTTGCTTGCTCGTTGTTGTTGCTTGCTCGTTGTTGTTGCTGCTCAGCTGTTGCTGCTGCTGCTGCTGCTGCGTTCACTACGGCTGTTCGGCTGTTTGATGTGTTCGCTGTCAATCCGCTGATTGTTCACAACGGCCGCGACGTCCGCAACAATTGGCGTGGCCAGAAAACCAGCAATTAACGAGCGCGCACTTGCAACGCGCGCTGATGGCAGGCAGGCCGGCGCGTCGCACGACCGCACCAGCAATTGCTGCTGACCGGCCGGGACGGGCTTCGCTGTTGGCTTCTTGCTTGTTCATTATGTGAGCCACGTTATTCACGCGTCCACCGCGCGCTGATTGACCAAGTTCAAGCGGCTGCAAGCGGCTTTTGATTGGCAATCATTTCTTTTATTATGTTGCGCATGTCTGCAACAACAAATCGTCAAATGTTGCTGCCATGGAGAGCACGAAAAAATGTGCTGATTGTTGTTTCGCGGCGTGGCACAGTTTTTCAGCGCGTTTTTTGCAATAATTTTTTGCTCAACTCTTTTTGCAAGCAATTTTGATTTCTTAATTAATTTGTGATTTTTTAAAAGATTCGCCTATCTGATCTCTGCAATTTATTGAATCATCGAAACTTCTAAAATAAGCTAATAAAATGCCACAACATTTAATTAATAAGAGAATTTTCAGTGTCATTTTGCAGAATTTTTAGTGTCTTCCGAAGTGCAGCCGATTTTTGTGACGTGCTTCGCGAGCGTTGTTATCCTCGCGATTGTCGCCGGCAACATGTTGTGTTGCTGCAGACAGCGCTGTTGTTTTAATTGTCTACGTCGGTTGTTCCCAGCTGCCGGCTAATCGTCACTGCGCGGTTAAACAGCGGGTTCCGCCATTCCAGTTCCATTCCGCGCATTAAAGCCAGAAGAGGCTCGTAAATGAATTTTCCTCAATTTATTGATTGTCGTTGGCCGCACAGATTCGGATCGCATTCGTTGCGTTTTTTTGCTCAAGCTACGAGTTTGTCCACCTCAATCTAAGCAGCTGCGTAACAAAGCGAATGATTACGACAAAATTCAATCACGGACAACATAAGAGTTGAAATTCTTAAGAGTTTTCGAGTTTTTATGCGTAGGTTTGCAAATTTACGTGTCTCTGCTTTAACGTTGCTAAAGTTTTGTTTATAGGGAGTGCAACGCAAGGCGAGCAACGTGATTATTGCTGCAGTTGAAAGTTCAACTGGTTCAGGCTGCAATTTATGTTGACCAATTCAATTGTTGGTCGTATGTTGCTGATACAAATGAATACCATGGATTTAGTTAATTACAAACAATCAACAAAAATCATTAATTTCATTTTCAAATTAAAAGCAAAATTATTTGCAACCTAAAGCAACATAAAAATAATTTTCTCACGAGAAGCGTTGCTTATAAATTGTTTGCTGGGAAAATCAGGGAAGTAAAGTAAGCCTAAAAGTATGCAATTGTCTTTGCTGTCACTGGAATTTTCGTGAATTATTCTGGGAGCACTGGAATCTTTACCAGTTCAGGTTTGTGTCTTGATTGGTTGTGTTCTCTCTACGAAGCATTTCAAACTGTTTTCGTTAGAGAAGCAAACAGTCAACTACAGTCGTTCCTAAAGTGTATAACAAAATTAATCAAAAATTTTGCAAATATTTAATAAATAAATATTATTTCATATCTTTTAAACTAAGTTTGAGATAACTGTAAAGTATTTTGTTATTGATTCGTAATGATGAACAAACAATAAAGTTGAATAAATGCTTCCGCGCATGTTTTCACTCTTTTCTCGAATTATTTAGAAGACAGTTTTTTAATTATTTCTTCAAAGAATGATTATAATAATGTTTAAATTATTCAAATACTTTGTCTGTTTAAAAAAGTTGCTAACTGTAATTAAGAAGTTAAACTTTTTACAGTTTTTATTATGAAGTTAATATCATTTAGTAAGATAAAATATTAAAGCAGTCGACGATACGAGTTCAAATATAATAACAAGAACCACATATAAGATCGCAAAAATATGTTGTACGTAAGCATGAGCTGTTTATTTATTTATCCGAAGAATAACACGGATCCAAATTAGAAAGGTAGATCAATATTGATTTACTTCAACATGCATTGCGAATTCAAATGCAATTTGCAAACAGTCAACACTGTGTGACGATCGCAATCTAATTTTAGTCTTCGTACACATTTTGCAATCAACAACCTAAAAATGCAAGTTTGTCTCGGTCGAGTGACAACAGAAAGCTTATTGCTTGCCAAATATGTTAGTATTTACATATGTCTTCTAATTATATCACTTGCAAGAGATTTTTTAAGTAATTATTTACTATTTACCTTCCAGAAATGAAATACATTTAACGATATTGTCAATAAAACACTAATTAAAAATTAGCATAAATTGTAATAGTTTCCGTCACATCTTAGTAGATGGATTGCTTCCGCCGTTAATATTTACTTATATTTTTCCTTTACAGAAATTATTTTAATTTTAATTTACTATAATTAATAATTCTAACAGAAATTTGACACATAAGCAAATCAAACTGTTTATCTAAGAGTTGTTTATTGAGACTGTAAAAGTTTTCGAGGTTAGAAAGCTTACAACAAGCAACTACTACTGTCATAAGTACTTTTAGTACGTTTTTCTGGTGCCTTCAAATCTATTACTTTTCGTTGAGTTTGCAACCTGGCTACTCTTCAGTTCCTTTTACTCTCCCGTTTGTTTTGATTACGAAATGTTTTCCACTTCTAATTTTCTAGATTTCTTGCTTTTCACAACAAGTGGACGGACATTTTATCGTATGATTTTTGGTTGATAAACACAAATCCATCTAAAAAACGTACCACCAAACAACAACAACCTGGTACACGTAAACAAGAAAACTGAGAAAGCACGATAGAAAAGGCGAGTGCGCTGTCAATAAAAGCACAACAAGTAGCGAAACTTGCAGCACAGCTCAACTGAATTTTGTGAATTTTATTCAAGAATAGAAATTCGAAGTGGAAAGTTCGGCGTTCAAACAAACTTTAAAAATCTTTAAAAATATATTTCTTCTGAACAGCAAGAGTCGAAGAAAACGAAACCATGGCGCGGTGAAGAGAGAATTCAATAAAATCAACAACAACGCATCGTTGAGAGTGCATGCAAAACAGTCAGTGCAAAATTAAAGAGAAAAATTTAGTTATTTATTGATTGATTAAGAAAAACTAAAGGAAAGAAGTCGTCAAAATTAAGGACCACTAGAAATAATTTACGAAGTGTTTCAACTCCCCTGAAAGTTTTTTTAAAAAAAGAAGCTGTGACATATTTAGAGGTTTTCACATTATTCGCCAACAAAAGTGAAGATTGAAGAAGAAAGCTCCAAATAAGAATTGAATAATTTTACTGAAGCACAAAAAAAAAAGAAACGAACATCTGCAAATCTCACGTAACGTAAACAGAGATTTATTGCAATCCCCGTCCACAACCGCTGAGTGGCTCTTGTTCGCTGTTGTTGTTTTTGCTGGTGCTCACCACCGCCATGCCAAAGGAAACCATCAACTCGGTGGTTGCAACTGTTCGCCGATATCCGCGAGTATATCGCAGCATTGGCATCCTTACAGCGTAAGTGACGAAAATCTTTCGAGAACCTTTTGCTTTTAAGATTTTGTGTGGGAGGAAAGCAGTGGGAGTGGGAGGTGACCTTGACACGCTCACTGAAACCAATGCTGCCATCTTGGCTCTCTGCGCTTGAACTGTTGAAATTTCCTATGCGAAATCGCCATCTGACGTTTTCATTGACTAACAACAATTTATTACGTTTCATAAATTCTTATTTCACTGTTAGATCTTGCAGACAACAATCACCTCACGCGGCGGCACACGCAGGCTGCTTTCGACTTCCGCATTCCACTTCCGACTTCTCAGTTGGCATTCGAAACCAAATCATGCAAAAGATTCAAATTTGTATATAAAAACAGGGATGAGTTAATGACTTCAGTAGCTCAGGGACACCTTTTGTCTGCATTGATGTCAAGTTCTGAAGCTTGACAAGCCCCTGCCGCCTGTAATGCACTTCATTCAGTGATCTGCACTATAGTGTGACGTCATTTGTTGTTGTTTTCTGTTATTTACATAAAAATTACGTTCTACAAAATTGGTTGCTTACAAAAGGAAAACAATAACAGTTTAAAAATATGTGTTGCAAAGAAAATGCAAGACAACAATTCAGTATATTGCAATTCCTCAGCTTGTTTACAATTTTTAATTCCTCATTATTGTTGATTGAGTATTTGTTGCACTTTAGACAAATTTTGTATATTAATTTATATTATTTTCTTTTATTTTACTGTATTTCCTTTTACTATAATTGGTGGTTTTTTGTGTAGTTTATTTTATGTAGTTTCATTTTATTGTGTTTGAATTTATTTTATTTAGTTTTATTTTATATCGTACATAATTTTCTTTTTTGTACTTAATTTCGTTTTAATTTGTATTTATTTTTTATTGATTTTATTATATTTCAACTTAGTTTCACGATAATAAAAAATCGCCATCTAATCATTTTGTAGCATGATTGTCATCACGTTCACCAACCGCGAACGTGACAAAAGGCAATCCAAACAAAACATATGATTTTGCCAGAACGAGACAACTATATAAGTTGTTACAAGAAATGCACTAAAGGAAAATATTACTGAAATCAAAGCAGTAAACTTGTATTTAAGCAGTTTGTGAATAAGAAGAACGTGTTTTATTAAAAACATTTCCTTAAAAAGAAAATGTATAAAAATAGATAACGTTTTTGACTAGTTTTTTAACTGAATGAAATTTTTCTCTTTATGCTGAAATTTCACAGTTCCATATATGTATTCCAACTTTAGATTTCTATTACAAACCTGGTAAAATCATTTTAATGACATCATGCAGAATTGCAGCAATAGATTGGCCAGCTGAACCAACTTGGCTCCGGTGATTCACAGCCCTGATTGTGGCGTGATGTCTGTTTTTGTTGTGGCGCGATGTCTGAAGGCTGTTAATGGCCATCGGGTTTTTCAGATAAAAGCAGAAAAGAGAAAAAAAAGACCAGTGAAGTGTTTTTAGTAAACGGATGCTCACAGCATATTTTTTATTTAAGCAATTTTCTAATAATTATAATTTTCTAATGCTTATGAGTTAGCGAATAAAATTTGTTTACAAACCTTGTGTAAAAGGTGCAACTTAAAAATAGTTTTTCTCAGATTTGGCAGACTCATGTTGTGACGATTTTACGAGACTGGCTGCTCCTGCAAGTCAAGACGAATTGGCTGGCAGGTTGTCAATTTTCTTTTAGGTCTTATAAGTGGCTCAAATGATTTTAAAATCTAATTTGGTTTCTCTAACAGTTAGTTAAGCGATTATTCATTAACATCAAATATTACTAAATGCAAATATTAATAATTTACACGTCAAACAATTTAATAACCATTTCAAATCGTTTTTGATCATTACAGTTGTGGTTTGTTTTTCTATGAAAAGCATCGCATCCAAAAATTGGTATCCAGAATTGTGAATCCGAAGCCTGCTGGAACCGAGAAGAAACGTGGTCCCGAATACATATACATTAAATACCACCTGTACAAGGAGTCCATGCGCAAGCTAAAGCAGCAGGAGGAGGAGCAGAAGAAGTGGATCAACGTCATTATAAACCCAATCGGCAAGTGGTGGAAAGCACTGAAGCACTCGGTTGCCTGGCGCCTTCTCAACATCGCACAAAATGGCTCGCAGCACGAACGCTTGAAGGCTGTACGCCAGCTGGCCTCCATCGACCACCTGAAGGACTGGGACTTCCGGCATTTGGCGCAAATCTGTGATGCACGCACTGCTGTCTCGCTGGCGAGATCAGGCGCCGACACACGCTGGTTCCTCCCTGTGCACATGAAAGGCTGCATCAAAAACCCGAAGATTGTGCTCTCCGATCTGCATGACTCGCTCGCGCGCCTGCGTCCAAATCGTTGCGTGGAGAACTTCTTCCAAAAATATTTCCCCGAGCAAGGACCAAATGTAAGATAATGAGAAATTTCGAGAGTATGAGTTTATAATTTGCATCTCTCTTTCCCACAGGACGATATTGACGAATTCTTTACCCAAGACCAGTCGCTGTCCGTACAGGACACTGATATGCTCAAGGAGCTCATCTCATTCCTGCATCACATCACAAAGGACGTTCAAGTCGCCGAGCAGATCATGAACGAGGGCGGCCTCCTGCATCTCATTGAATTGTCGAAGATCTTCTCGGACGACAATGAGTCGCTGACTACCCTGTGCAAAGTGTTGGCGAACATGTCCATGGTGCCGAACAGCGTCGAGCATTTCTTCCACTCGGGCTGGATCGGTGTGTTGGCCGAATGGCAGAAATGCCCCGATCTGCGGCTGCAAGTGATATCGGCGAAGGCGATGGCCAACTTGGATCACGACGATCCCAACCACTGCGAGTACCCGCCAAACGTGTACCCGTTGTATCCACGCTTGCGCACACGCAGGAAGCCCAAGGGTGACATCGTTTTCATTCATGGCTTGTTGGGTGGCGTATTCATCACGTGGCGGCAGAAAGATCGCAAGCCGACTGAGCTGGGACTCTACGGCAAGAACGCATTTTATACCAGTGAAACTGACGACGTCTTCATGGTGGGAGAGCAGCGTAGACTGAATAGCAAATACGGCAAAAATGGCAAGAACGGAAAGAATGGAAAAAATTGCAAAACTGATTCGGGCGCTGAGGCAGACGAAGATATGGACAGCGCAGCTGTAGTTCAGCAGGAAACTCAACAAGGTGAGTTAGAAGGCTCTGGATTATTCGATTAAATAACTTTTCGATTAATCGTCTGTGATTAATAGCAGAAAAGCGGTTTGCAGTCGTTGATTTTATTTAAATGCTCTTTGTAACCTTAAATTTCTGTACCATTTCAGATCCCGCTATGGTGCGCAAAAATCCTGCCAAACCCAGCATCGACATCAGTGATGTCGCAACCAAAGAGCTGGTCGAGACCTTGCAAGAAGCTGCTGAATTGGATCCCGATTGGGAGGTTGTGCACCCTGACGTCCCTCTGAAAGCCAACGAAAACTGCGCGGGTGTATTCAGTGTGTCCGGCAACGAGTGGCAGAACCAAGACAGCGACGAGGATTACACGAACTGCTGGCCCATGGAGTGGCTGCCTGAGGATCATCCGAATACGCGCATCATAGGCATCGACTACACCTCTGCCGTCACAGAGTGGTCGGCGAACTTCACCAAGTACTGTCCCTGCGAGAAGGGCCAGGGTCACATTGACGTACGCGCCACCTCGTTGCTGGAACGCATCAGCAAATCTGACATCGGCAACGAGAGGCCAGTGGTCTGGATCGGTCATTCCATGGGCGGTTTGTTGACCAAACTGATGCTTATGAAGTCTATCGACTCGAAGGATCCCAAAGTGCAGCAAATCGCCAAAAATACGAAAGGCATCGTGTTCCTCGGCACGCCCCACCGCGGCTCCTCCATCGCCAAGTGGAAGCAACACATGCAGGTGCTGCTCTCGCCGTCCATTGAAGTCAAAGAGATGGAAGAGAACTCGCCCCGCCTGCTGCAGCTGCACAATCGCTTCATGCACTGCCTGAACACTTGCTTCAGTCACCTGAAAGTGGTCAGTATTGCTGAGGGATCGCCCACCATGTTGACCTCATTCAAGTTTCCACTGCGCATCGTCACCGAAGACTCGGCGCGCATTGACCACGGCGACTTTTATGTGCTCAAGGATGATCACCTGAGCTTGTCCAAGCCGATCTTCAAGCAGTCGTTCCTTTACCAGCGCATGCTGCAGGTGATCGAGGAGTCGCTGGAGAGTGAGTGCAGTGATCCCCAGATAAAGCAGGTGCTGCCCGGCTCGAAGTTGCATGCGCAGAAACTGAAACCAGCACAAACAGCTGCGAAAACACCAATTCGGCAAAGCATTTCCTCGTATATTCCGCATATAACATTCAAGTTTACAACGGGCTCAATTGATGCTTGAAGTTTGGAATCGCACGGAGTGTTAGCAGAGGCTTGGGCAATAGAATGCCGGTCATACAGGGACTTCACAGACTGAAGAGGGAATATTTTCGCGGGAAAACTTGTGCAGGCGGAATTTTAAGATTTAAACAATCAGCGCCGGAAATTGAAACGAATCTATATTTTGATGAAAAATGCTGGGAAGCTCTAAATGTTGGGAGACCCAAAACTAAGCAAACAACAGGCTGAAAACTTTGCAAGTCTTCAAATGCAAACTAAAAGTGTTTTCGAAAATATGTGCGAAAACTTATTAACTTTCACAAAATTAACAAAGCTACAAGTTTAAATTTAAAAGCTTTAAAGCTTTTGTTAAATTTAAAATTGTATAATTTGTAAATTTAAAATATTTGAAGGTCTTCTCACTTGCTTTCAAAGCGTTTTTGAGTCTGCGAAAATATTTCTACGGTTCTTCTTAGATTCCTTAGCAGAGCACCTCACAACAGAGCTTAACGCTGACTATTTTAAAAAATTAGTTGTATAGTATTTTTTACTTGTGCACCATTAACTGAAAAATAGTACAAACTCTAGAAGAAATAATCCTATGCATAAAAACAATTCATTGTAAATACCATTATTGTAAAAAGACACATTTTTGTAAAATTTTATGTAAAATAACTGATTTCATAAATATTTTATAAGGATGTTAATTTTTAGTAGATTTACCCAGATCTTAATCTTATTTTGGTACTTTAAAATAGACTAAAAAAATTACTAAAAAATTTAAAAATGGAAAAATTCCTAAGACAATTTGATTAAATTAAAAGTGTATCCTAGGCGAAAATACACTTATTTTGATTTATTTGTTAAATAATTAAGCTATAACTAATTTTTTAAGTTGTAATCAACACATCGAAAAGAGTTGAAAAAGTAAGAAATTTTACCAAAAAAACTAAATAAGATGAGACGAATGTTTTGAAACGCTAATTCGGAGCGACAGCTAAATAAAAGCTCAAAGATTAAAATATTTAGTTCCTATTACGATATATAAATTGTCAATCTTGTACATATTAATTTTACATATATGTAATTTTTTTTTTGTATCGGAAAGCTTATATTTTTAATAAACAATTTACACAAATCTAACTGCGTTGTCATTTTATGAAGCCCATAAGTAAATAAAACTTGCATTTAATAAAGCTCTTTTTCGAAACTCTTTCATGAATTCCTGAACCAGCCTACGGCCTTGGATTCGAATGAAATCATTTTGTTTAGTTTAATACTTCATCTAAAAACCTATTGAAACATTAATTTTTTAACGATTTAAGATTTTTATAATTAGGTTTTTATTAGCATAGAAAGCTTTTTGTTGAAAGCTTTAATGATGTTCTTAAAAACTGTTTTAACGATTTCACCATTTTATGATTATTTTTATACCTTCTTATAAACTTAAAAGATATTTGAGCATATGATTTCTAATCTTCAAGAAATTGAAGAAAATATTTAAATTGAGCTTTTTTCATCTATTTATTATAATAAAACTCATGAAATCAATTCTTTTTTTAAAGTCTTTTTTGACTTGAAAAATTTGGTATCATATAAAAGGAAAAAAGTTTGTGGATCGCAATAAAAGCTCTTAATGCAATGTGTAAAAACTAAGTTTTTAAAAAACAATTATCAATTTTTTTTTCTTTTATTTTAAAATTTTTAAAAAATACTTCATAATTGTGGTTATTTTCAAACTTTTGTAAACTCTTGGAACCTTTATTTTTGTTATAGATTTTATATAGAGCACAAAATGGGTTTAATTTTTTGCCATAAGGCTTACGCATTTCAGTGTTTATGAACTCTTTAAAAATTCATCAGTGCTTTGCCACTTTTAAGCATTTATTAAATTCTTGGAAGCTTTTATGATATGACCTTTTTTGTGTTACGAAGTTAATGAAATCTTTATCGTAAGTTGAAAGTATTACAGGAAGTATCAAGAGTTTTGTAGGCTCTTCGGAGACTTTCTTCAACTCAACAACTAATTTTAATATCGCGTGAAGTCAGTGCGACACCAGTTCGTACTTTTATTTTAACAGCGTTTGTGGAAAATCTTTAAAACCACAGATTTTAATATATTTACTTTCATTATTTTCAAAA
The DNA here is from genome assembly GCA_922984085.1 of Sicus ferrugineus. Lineage (NCBI taxonomy): Eukaryota > Metazoa > Arthropoda > Insecta > Diptera > Conopidae > Sicus > Sicus ferrugineus. The sequence continues at coordinate 1,814,387 of OV277350.1, read as the reverse complement.
CCTTTAGTAAATAATTTTTACAGACCAAATTCAAGGAGACTTTCAATTCAATAGCGTCTTTAATAAGCTCAGAGAAGCTCAGATGCCCAAAATATCTTAGAAATTCAATCAGTCGCCTTCGATGAACTGACGAAGCCTATCTTTTTAATTGAATTCGAATCTAATCTCGACTGAACTTAGGGGCTAAAGGGTGGCTTAATAAGGTAATTAAAATAAATAAATTACACACTTCGTTCAGTGCACTTCGTTCATTGCTTGTGTTTTCATCAATGAAACTTCGTTCTCTTTCTCTTGCCAGTGGTCAATTGTCCTTCAGCCAGGGAACAGGACCCTGAACTGCACAGGCGAGCAAGCCTTCAAGGCCATCGAAAGCACCGTTCATTATATCATGCTTGACTTCACACTCTCGATGCTTGACTTCTCGCTGTGGAGACTTGAAATCGATAAAATTTCACTGCTTTTCTGTTCGAGTTGCCTTGGCGAAGGATACGAGAAAAGCGTGCGCAATACGTGCAGATCTTTAGATATAAACAAAGGAATTATATAATCGTATATACAAGTTACGAGTATATACTGACACTCTTACTCACCACCACGTGTCACCGCCGTTTCCCCGTCACTCCTCATCTTTGGGTTTCAACTCACTCCAAGAAATACGTTTCATTCATAAAATTTGCGTAGTATGGTCGAGTATATAAACCAGATTGCGTGGTCACAACATACTAATTGGGATGTTGGAAAGCGGGTTGGAGGCATAAAGGAATGGTGGAGTGCCCAGTTTTTCGCAACCATCACGCCTGACCACAAACATCAACGCTTGAAGGAGCGACAGTTTAGTGGCTGGCAGACGTTTTTGGCAAGTCAGCGTAGGTGTCCACTTCTGGTGGAGTGCGGCGGACCAATAATATGGGTTTGGTCACGGCGGTGCGGTGGGAGGCTGAGTATATCTACAGTTTTTGTAGGCGTTAAGCGCGTCATCAAAACGCAATTTTTGAATGACTGAATTCCCAACTGTTACTGAGTGTTTAAAGCTTTTATTGATTTTAATATTAAAGCGAAAAGAAGAAAACGAATACTGCAAAAAGTTCAATTAACTCACCGGAAGTGTTAATTCACAGCCAGTGCTAATTTATTCCGCAACAATTGAGTCATCATCGTGTTGGAATGTAGTGTAGAAGTCATTATCGATCGACAAACTCTCTCCTCAACTTCGTCCATAGCCTTTCGGAGAAAGTGTTGCTGAGAAAGCGTGAGTGTGCGTGTGTGCGTGTGCGGAACTTTATTCTTGGCTCCTTGTGCAGCGCCACTTCCACCAATTGGCTGAGGAGACTAACAGAGGTTAATGCGGAATCACTTGACCACTTGGGTCAAATGCATCTCATGTGCGACTCACTCACGCAACTCGAGCTGATGAAGTGCAGCAACGACCAGTTTTACGAAAAGCTTGGCACTTAATTGATAAATTGAGCCAGCGATATGCGGGGTGGCGGCCAGTAATTGGTGGCTGTTTGTAGAATGGCACATTCCACTGATCTGTGTTGGATCAATATTAACTCGAGCCTCAAAATAATTTAGTGCAATTTATAAATTTCGTATTAGACTTTTTTGGTAAATATTTAAATACATCCGACCAGAAAATTAAAATTTTCGGGTAGAAATCAAAGCAAACAGACTGCAAGAAAACTTCATTGCATACATTTAGGCGCTGTTTGTAGCAATGAAATATAATTGAATTTAAAAGATTTTTCTGTATATAAAATTGTGGGCAAACGGGAGTAAATAAAGCTGACGGGAGTAAATATTGAAGTGATGACAAACATTCAATCGATATTCGAATCTTTAATTGTAATCAATTCGTTTGTTTAATTGCAATCAAGTGATTAATCTGCAGAGGAAGACGAGTTTTTCTTGTTTACTCCAATGGGTTTTTCCAATTATTATAGTTTATGTTTTATATTGTTCTTTTGTTAACTGTGTTATTATTTTTCTGTATTAAAAAGTTATTGCAATTACGATATATAAAATGGATTGCAAAAAAATCAATATGAGGATGGAAATAGATTTTATATCAGTTGAAAATTAACCAAATATTATGATCTACACAATTATAAATTGAAAAACTTGGAAATATAAGCTGAGAAACTGAAAACTCAGTGTGGAAAATCATACAACCTTCAGAGTTTGCTAATTGATTGTATTTTCTGTTTAATATTCCTTACGCCGATTTACATATTAAATTTTTTAAAGGGCATATTAAATTCTTTTAGCATGTTTGTCCCCTAGAAGATGTGATATTTCATAATGTAATTTAAATGGCTCAACCGGGCTTCGAATTTAACTTATGGAGAATTAAAACGGCTCTTAATTCGGATAAATACGCGCTATTATGAAAACATTATCGGTCTAATAAAAATCTTAAACTTGCCGTGTGTCTTCTTTTAAACTAAAGTTCATTCTTTTTCAATAATCCTGAGCTTCAATTTAATTCCTCAACAAATTTGCCTCAAACACTTCTGAAAAACTTTCTCGTTAGTGTTTACATTTAAGTTTGCATTCCTCCAGTCTATCGAAACGGTTGTTGTTACCATAGCAGCCAAAAAACAAGAATGGAATACATTCATCGGTGTCCTTCCGGTAGGTGTATGCTATTTGGGGTAATAGTGTAATACAAAAAACTTCCCTTTTTCCGTTATATGAGTGCTCCTCACCACAAAATGCTGTTAATAAGAAAAAAGTTATAAAGCGACCTTTTATATGAAATAAATACTTTTCTAATTCTTATAAGAATCTTATAACCTTATAAAAATCAATCTATAAAATATAAATTATTAAGTTATTTGCAAATTTTATGTGTCTGCGGATGCGAATTGTAAAAAACTTTATTTACAAACGTTTAATAGCTGGTAAGTCGGCGAAAATATCAAAAACACACTTTATTTAGACTGTCTATACTTACGATGCTTCAGTGGATACTTCGGCGCAACTTCTGTTGCGACTTTACATTTATTCTCGCATTCCTCCAGTGTTTCGAAACGGTTGTTGTTACCATAGCAGCCAAAAAACAAGAATGGAATACATTCATCGGTGTCCTTCCGGTAGGTGTATGCTATTTGGGGTAATAGTGTAATACAAGGAACCCTTTTTCCGTTATATGAGTGCTCCTCACCACAAAGGGCTGTAAATAAGAAAAAAGTTATAAAGCGACCTTTTATATGAAATAAATACTTTTCTAATTCTTATAAGAATCTTATAACCTTATAAAAATCAATCTATAAACTATAAATTATTAAGGTAAATACAAATTTTATGTGTCTATGGATGCGGATTGTAAAAAACCTTATTTACAAACGTTTAATAGCTGGTAAGTCGGCAAAAATATCAAAAATACACTGTCTTTAGATTGACTTACCATGCTTCAGCTCGACCTCTGCGGTAACCAAAGGAATAAATACAAGAGCCAAAGCTAGTAGATATTTCATGATTTATAATGTAAGTCAGACTAGTACACTTAATGAAGTTAGAAGAAACACTGGCACGGTACTGAATAAAACCTCGCATCACCGAAACCTTTTATACCATGCATCCACCGATTATTTTCTTGTAGATATAGGAACTAGCAACAGAGCGACTGGCGGGCATCGCATCTGTCAACAGAAGGGCCTACAGGCCTCTACAACTACTACTGGATCACATCCAAACAAGACTACACGCTTTGCAAACGAACAAGGTACCGTGTTATTTGACGAATTCCACGAAACATCTGTAGGCTGTATAGCTCTTATTTACTATAAGCCATAAGTTTATTATTTTATTTGGCTTTATCTGTTAATTTATTTACTTGGCTTTATCTGTTAATTTATCTAAGTAACGTATTTTGAGCATATCGCTCCGCGCGTGTTTCTTGTCCCCACGTGCGCTATTCAGCAAGTTAAAAAGCACGCGTTACCTCTACCTGAGAACACTCGTTACCTCCACCTGGAACAGTTACCTCTACGTGAGAAGGGAACAGCAAAGACAACAGAGAATATAACAGCAACGGCTACAGAGATCAGCTCAACGACATGAACAACCGCAGGCATGTCCGGGAATGGTCGACTAATGCATGCGTTGAATGCATTATTATATATTATTTTCATTCACGCCACCCATACACCCATCAAACGGATAACAAACGACACGTTTGTGTTACCTCATTTTTGCATAATTCGTAGTCTTGACTACGTTACTACGTTAGTTTGTTATCCGTTTGATGGATATATGGGTTGCGATTCATCCCATGGATTAGACGATCATTCCCAGACATGCTTGGGATTGTTCATGTCGTTGAGCTACTCTTTGTGAGCTTGAGATTATATTACCAAGGCGCGGTTCTCAACCCTCCATTTCAGTCTAAGCGCACCACATTATTGTCATTCTCAAATCTCTTCCCCGCTGCATAAGTTCACGAAATCGATGAATGACCTTTCCTTTTTCCACTTCTTGTCCTTCCAACGAGCGCTCACCACACAAGCGCCTCTCACTTTAGCGCAACTCATACGCATGTCCCCTTTTTACTCCCACCTGCTAATCTCTATACAGCTTACAGACACATATTAGAGGCAATTTATCTTGAAGGTATCAAATGTTTCTTCTATTCAATAATTTACCAAAAAGTTCCTTATATTCTTTGTGTATACCCCACTTATATTTTGCCGGCAATCTGCATGCCCCACGGGTCACCTTCTTGAGAGGAGCCTCAGAACTGATTCCGAACTGATTCTTTCATCATATTGTCCTCCCTTGATCCCGGATTTAGCAAGGGATACCTACCAAAGGGAGCTCTCTGTGTTCGGTTCTACCTCGCTGGGTACACAGTGGGGAATTTTATACCTTTGAATTGAATTATATGCTTTTGGAGCGATAGATACTAACAGAGACCCGGACTGGATCCCTCTCCCCACTGTGTTCCGATACTTACCGATATATTGGAGCGGTAGATACTAACCGAGACCGGTACTGGACCCCGGCTGTGTCCCGTGGCTCTCTCCCTCACACAATTTATCGGCGACACTACTTAACCTTAATTCCCAATTGTGAAGCCTTCCCGTTTTCGTTTTTTACTAATCATTAAACACCCCGGTGTCCCTGATGAACATTAATACATTAGTACATAATAACAATATTTTCATTTTCTGTGCAGTCCGCATAGTGGGCCACACGCAACATAATTGATTACTAAGTACGAGGTATTGCAGCGGTTTCTTCCACATTTCCAAATAACCCTTCCTGCACAAATGGAACTTTCTGAGATCAAGTGGAAAGCTTCTCAGAGTGAGTTATCATTTTTTTAATTAGAGGTAAAATGATCTGAAATGTAGAATTAACGTCAAGACGACACCGCCATGGAATTGAACAAAGTTATTCTTTACGAGTGGCAAACGGAGTGATTTTTTATGGAATATTTTCATTTACTTTTTTTATTTATTAGGGTATTGTTCTTCCGCTTGTAACGCAGAGACGTAGACGAGATAGATAAAGGAAAGTATATATATTCTTGCTCAGCGACACCTCCTGAATCGATTTGGCTCTCTCCGTCTGTCTGTCTGTTTATATGTCTATCTGTCTGTCTGTGTGACTTTTGAAATAACGATTACGGGAGAACGAAAAGAGATATCGCAGTGAAATTTGGCAAAACTCTTGCCTTACATAATTCTTTGTTATGTAGGGCAGTTTGGGATTGAAAATGGGCGAGATCGGTAAGCAACCACGACTAGTTTACATACGGAATGTAAAGGCGCATCGTTTTAAAAAAATTTTATAAGGTGAATATTGATTGGTGAATATCCATTTCTAGAGTATATCCAACTGACGAATCCGATGGAATTGAAGGAATTGTGTTGATGTTGAACTTCCTCAATCCATTCGAATTCACCAATTGGAAGGTACTCAGATATTGGCCACCCATAAAAATTGTTGGCGTCCAAATAGGCAAGATATCCTGATTGCTTTTGGTTGTCAAAGTCCCTCTTGTATTTGTTGTTCGCCTTTGAATGACGTTTTGTGCGTTGGACAATCCCGCCCAGTATAGGTTCTTGTGTGAAAATATACATCTATTTCAGTTAAAAACTCCAGTTCTATCCAGTCCAGTAGCTTTCAGCAAGACAATTACAGACAAGTATAATATTGACAGGGATCAAGCTGATTACATATTTTCCTAAAATTTTCGAAAACATCTGTTAAAATAAAAACATCTGTTTTAAGGTAAAAGCATCTGTTTTAAGGTAAAATTAAAACATCTGCTTTAAGGTAAACAAGCATATCATCATTAATAGTTTAATAAATTTTGACTTAAATCGTCCAAGCTTGATGCCATGAAACGGTAAGACTCTAAGAGTCTTGGCTACATGACATTTCCTTCGTCAAATTGAATTTTCTTAGATAATGAAACATATAATTCTTTTTTTAACGCAATCACGTTACTATCACCTTCAATTGAACTTAATTCTTTAATGAACAAGTGACAATCATTCGCAGATTCTATTTTTAAGTTATATTTTTTAAATAAAAGTTTAAGCTATGCTTCACTAAACTATGAATAAATTTATCAGGAGCATCCTCCCCCGAATATATTACAAATTTTCTTAAACTATTTGAAAATTACATTTTATATATTGAATAACTAAAAGCTATTGGTACATGACTTTAGGTCTATTTCTATTATCTACGCTGTTATTATATAAATCTGGTAATACTCGTGTGCATTCATACTTCAAGTTTTTTCATTCTTCTAAAATTTCTTTTCCAAAAATTTTGAAAATTTACTATCTAAAATTTATTTTTCAAAAATTTAGAAAATTTCAGTTTTTCTAAAAATGTTTGCACTTTTCTAAAATTTCTTTCTCAAAACTTGCCACTTTTCCAATACTTTTATTTAAGTTTTCATAATTTAAGTTTTTACACTTTTCTAAAAAAGCGTGAGTGTGTGTGTGTGTGCGTGTGCGGAACTTTATTTTTGGCTACGTGTGCAGCGCCACTTCCACCAATTGGCTGAGGAGACTAACAGAGGTTAATGCGGAATCACTTGACCACTTGGGTCAAATGCATCTCATGTGCGACTCACTCACGCAACTCGAGCTGATGAAGTGCAGCAACGACCAGTTTTACGAAAAGCTTGGCACTTAATTGATAAATTGAGCCAGCGATATGCGGGGTGGCGGCCAGTAATTGGTGGCTGTTTGTAGAATGGCACATTCCACTGATCTGTGTTGGATCAATATTAACTCGAGCCTCAAAATAATTTAGTGCAATTTATAAATTTCGTATTAGACTTTTTTGGTAAATATTTAAATATATCCGACCAGAAAATTAAAATTTTCGGGTAGAAATCAAAGCAAACAGACTGCAAGAAAACTTCATTGCATACATTTAGGCGCTGTTTGTAGCAATGAAATATAATTGAATTGAAAAGATTTTTCTGTATATAATATTGTGGGCAGACGGACTTTATAAAGCTGACGGGAGTAAATATTAAAGTGATGACAAACATTCAATCGATATTCGAATGTTTGATTGTAATCAGTTCGTTTGTTTAATTGCAATCAAGTGATTAATCTGCAGAGGAAGACGAGTTTTTCTTGTTTACTCCAATGGGTTTTTCCAATTATTATAGTTTATGTTTTATATTGTTCTTTTGTTAACTGTGTTATTATTTTTCTGTATTAAAAAGTTATTGCAATTACGATATATAAAATGGATTGCAAAAAAATCAATATGAGGATGGAAATAGATTTTATATCAGTTGAAAATTAACCAAATATTATGATCTACACAATTATAAATTGAAAAACTTGGAAATATAAGCTGAAAAACTGAAAGCTCAGTGTGAAAAATCATACATCCTTCAGAGTTTGTTAATTTATTGTATTTTCTGTTTAATATTCCTTACGCCGATTTACATATAAAATTTTTTAAAGGGCATATTAAATTCTTTTAGCATGTTTGTCCCCTAGAAGATGTGATATTTCATAATGTAATTTGAAAGGCTCAACCGGGCTTCGAATTTAACTTATGGAGAATTAAAACGGCTCTTAATTCGGATAAATACGCGCTATTATGAAAACATTATCGGTCTAATAAAAATCTTAAACTTGCCGTGTGTCTTCTTTTAAACTACAGTTCATTCTTTTTTAAAAAATCCTGAGCTTCAATTTAATTCCTCAACAAATTTGCCTCAAACACTTCTGAAAAACTTTCTCGTTAGATTTTACATTTAAGTTCGCATTCCTCCAGTGTTTCGAAACGGTTATTGTTACCAAGGCAGCCAAAAAACAAGAATGGAATACATTCATCGGTGTCCTTCCGATAGGTGTATGTTATGTGGGGTAATTGTGTCATACAAGAAGGAAAGTCACCTTTTCCGTTATATGAGTGCTCCTCACCACAAAGGGCTGTAAATAAGATAAAAGTTATAAAGCGACCTTTTATATGAAATAAATACTTTTCTAATTCTTATAAGAATCTTATAACCTTATAAAAATCAATCTATAAACTATAAAATATTAAGGTAAATACAAATTTTATGTGTCTATGGATGCGGATTGTAAAAAACCTTATTTACAAGCGCTTAATAGCTGGTAAGTTGGCTAAAATATCAAAAATACACTTTATTTAGATTGTCTAATGCTTACGATGCTTCAATGCATTCTTCGGCGCAACTTCTGTTGTAGAACTCTCTGGCGAGACTTCACATTTATTCTCGCATTCCTCCAGCGCTTTGAAACGGTTGTTGTTACCATAGCAGCCAAAAAACAAGAATGGAATACATTCATCGGTGTCCTTCCGGTAGGTGTATGCTATTTGGGGTAAGAGTGTAATACAAGGAACTTAACTTTTTCCGTTATATGAGTGCTCCTCACCGCAAACAGCTGTAAATAAGATAAAAGTTATAAAGCGACCTTTTATATGAAATAAATACTTTTCTAATTCTTATAAGAATCTTATAACCTTATAAAAATCAATCTATAAACTATAAATTATTAAGGTAAATACCAATTTTATGTGTCTATGGATGCGGATTGTAAAAAACCTTATTTACAAGCGCTTAATAGCTGGTAAGTTGGCTAAAATATCAAAAATACACTTTATTTAGATTGTCTAATGCTTACGATGCTTCAATGCATTCTTCGGCGCAACTTCTGTTGTAGAACTCTCTGGCGAGACTTCACATTTATTCTCGCATTCCTCCAGCGCTTTGAAACGGTTGTTGTTACCATAGCAGCCAAAAAACAAGAATGGAATACATTCATCGGTGTCCTTCCGGTAGGTGTATGCTATTTGGGGTAATAGTGTAATACAAAAAACTTCCCTTTTTCCGTTATATGAGTGCTCCTCACCACAAAATGCTGTTAATAAGAAAAAAGTTATAAAGCGACCTTTTATATGAAATAAATACTTTTCTAATTCTTATAAGAATCTTATAACCTTATAAAAATCAATCTATAAAATATAAATTATTAAGTTATTTGCAAATTTTATGTGTCTGCGGATGCGAATTGTAAAAAACTTTATTTACAAACGTTTAATAGCTGGTAAGTCGGCGAAAATATCAAAAACACACTTTATTTAGTCTATACTTACGATGCTTCAGTGGATACTTCGGCGCAACTTCTGTTGCGACTTTACATTTATTCTCGCATTCCTCCAGTGTTTCGAAACGGTTTTCGTTACCATAGCAACCAAGATACAAGAATGTAATACATTGATCGGTGTCCTTCCGGTAGGTGTAAAACTGCTGCGGCATTTTTAGAATACAAGGATAATTTTTATATATTCGGTTAGATGAGTGCTTCTCACCGCAAACAGCTGTAAATAAGAATACAAATTTTATAAAGCGACCTTCTACATGATATAAATACGTTTCTAATTCTTATCAAAGTCTTATAATCTTATAACCGTAGAAAATCATCTATAAATTATAAATTATTAAGTTATTTGCAAATTTTATGTGTCTGTGGACGCGGATTGTAAAGAACGTAATTTACAAACGTTTAATAACTGGTAAATCGGCAAAAATATCAAAAAGACACCGTCTTCAGATTGACTTACCATGCTTCAGCTCGACCTCTGCGGTAACCAAAGGAATAAATACAAGAGCCAAAGCTAGTAGATATTTCATGACTTATAATGTAAGTCAGACTAGTACACTTAATGAAGTTAGAAGAAACACTGGCACGGTACTGAATAAAACCTCGCATCACCGAAACCTTTTATACCACGCATCCACCGATTATTTTCTTGAAGATATAGGAACTAGCAACAGAGCGACTGGCGGGCATCGCATCTGTCAACAGAAGGGCCTACAGGCCTCTACAACTACTACTGGATCACATCCAAACAAGACTACACGCTTTGCAAACGAACAAGGTACCGTGTTATTTGACGAATTCCACGAAACTTCTGTAGGCTGTATAGCTCTTATTTACTATAAGCCATAAGTTTATTTTTTTTATTTGGCTTTATCTGTTAATTTATTTACTTGGCTTTACCTGTTAATTTATCTAAGTAACGTATTTTGAGCATATCGCTCCGCGCGTGTTTCTTGTCCCCACGTGCGCTATTCAGCAAGTTAAAAAGCACGCGTTACCTCTACCTGAGAACACTCGTTACCTCCACCTAGAACAGTTACCTCTACGTGAGAAGGGAACAGCAAAGACAACAGAGAATATAACAGCAACGGCTACAGAGATCAGCTCAACGACATGAACAACCGCAGGCATGTCCGGGAATGGTCGACTAATGCATGCGTTGAATGCATTATTATATATTATTTTCATTCACGCCACCCATACACCCATCAAACGGATAACAAACGACACGTTTGTGTTACCTCATTTTTGCATAATTCGTAGTCTTGACTACGTTACTACGTTAGTTTGTTATCCGTTTGATGGATATATGGGTTGCGATTCATCCCATGGATTAGACGATCATTCCCAGACATGCTTGGGATTGTTCATGTCGTTGAGCTAATCTTTGTGAGCTTGAGATTATATTACCAAGGCGCGGTTCTCAACCCTCCATTTCAGTCCAAGCGCACCACATTATTGTCATTCTCAAATCTCTTCCCCGCTGCATAAGTTCACGAAATCGATGAATGACCTTTCCTTTTTCCACTTCTTGTCCTTCCAACGAGCGCTCACCACACAAGCGCCTCTCACTTTAGCGCAACTCATACGCATGTCCCCTTTTTACTCCCACCTGCTAATCTCTATACAGCTTACAGACACATATTAGAGGCAATTTATCTTGAAGGTATCAAATGTTTCTTCTATTCAATAATTTACCAAAAAGTTCCTTATATTCTTTGTGTATACCCCACTTATATTTTGCCGGCAATCTGCATGCCCCACGGGTCACCTTCTTGAGAGGAGCCTCAGAACTGATTCCGAACTGATTCTTTCATCATATTGTCCTCCCTTGATCCCGGATTTAGCAAGGGATACCTACCAAAGGGAGCAATCTATGTTCGGTTCTACCTCGCTGGGTACACAGTGGGGAATTTTATACCTTTGAATTGAATTATATGCTTTTGGAGCGATAGATACTAACAGAGACCCGGACTGGATCCCTCCCCCCACTGTGTTCCATGCGATAGATACTTACCGATATATTGGAGCGGTAGATACTAACCGAGACCGGTACTGGACCCCGGCTGTGTCCCGTGGCTCTCTCCCTCACACAATTTATCGGCGACACTACTTAACCTTAATTCCCAATTGTGAAGCCTTCCCGTTTTCGTTTTTTACTAATCATTAAACACCCCGGTGTCCCTGATGAACATTAATACATTAGTACATAATAACAATATTTTCATTTTCTGTGCAGTCCGCATAGTGGGCCACACGCAACATAATTGATTACTAAGTACGAGGTATTGCAGCGGTTTCTTCCACATTTCCAATATCCCTTCCTGCACAAATGGAACTTTCTGAGATCAAGTGGAAAGCTTCTCAGAGTGAATTATCATTTTTTTAATTAGAGGTAAAATGATCTGAAATGTAGAATTAACGTCAAGACGACACCGCCATGGAATTGAACAAAGTTATTCTTTACGAGTGGCAAACGGAGTGATTTTTTATGGAATATTTTCATTTACTTTTTTTATTTATTAGGGTATTGTTCTTCCGCTTGTAACGCAGAGACGTAGACGAGATAGATAAAGGAAAGTATATATATTCTTGCTCAGCGACACCTCCTGAATCGATTTGGCTCTCTCCGTCTGTCTGTCTGTTTATATGTCTATCTGTCTGTCTGTGTGACTTTTGAAATAACGATTACGGGAGAACAAAAAGAGATATCGCAGTGAAATTTGGCAAAACTCTTGCCTTACATAATTCTTTGTTATGTAGGGCAGTTTGGGATTGAAAATGGGCGAGATCGGTAAGCAACCACGACTAGTTTACATACGGAATGTAAAGGCGCATCGTTTTAAAAAAATTTTATAAGGTGAATATTGATTGGTGAATATCCATTTCTAGAGTATATCCAACTGACGAATCCGATGGAATTGAAGGAATTGTGTTGATGTTGAACTTCCTCAATCCATTCTAATTCACCAATTGGAAGGTACTCAGATATTGGCCACCCATAAAAATTGTTGGCGTCCAAATAGGCAAGATATTCTGATGGCTTTTGGTTGTCAAAGTCCCTCATGTATTTGTTGTTCGCCTTTGAATGACGTTTTGTGCGTTGGACAATCCCGCCCAGTATAGGTTCTTGTGTGAAAATATACATCTATTTCAGTTAAAAACTCCAGTTCTATCCAGTCCAGTAGCTTTCAGCAAGACAATTACAGACAAGTATAATATTGACAGGGATCAAGCTGATTACATATTTTCCTAAAATTTTCGAAAACATCTGTTAAAATAAAAACATCTGTTTTAAGGTAAAAGCATCTGTTTTAAGGTAAAATTAAAACATCTGCTTTAAGGTAAACAAGCATATCATCATTAATAGTTTAATAAATTTTGACTTAAATCGTCCAAGCTTGATGCCATGAAACGGTAAGACTCTAAGAGTCTTGGCTACATGACATTTCCTTCGTCAAATTGAATTTTCTTAGATAATGAAACATATAATTCTTTTTTTAACGCAATCACGTTACTATCACCTTCAATTGAACTTAATTCTTTAATGAACAAGTGACAATCATTCGCAGATTCTATTTTTAAGTTATATTTTTTAAATAAAAGTTTAAGCTATGCTTCACTAAACTATGAATAAATTTATCAGGAGCATCCTCCCCCGAATATATTACAAATTTTCTTAAACTATTTGAAAATTACATTTTATATATTGAATAACTAAAAGCTATTGGTACATGACTTTAGGTCTATTTCTATTATCTACGCTGTTATTATATAAATCTGGTAATACTCGTGTGCATTCATACTTCAAGTTTTTTCATTCTTCTAAAATTTCTTTTCCAAAAATTTTGAAAATTTACTATCTAAAATTTATTTTTCAAAAATTTAGAAAATTTCAGTTTTTCTAAAAATGTTTGCACTTTTCTAAAATTTCTTTCTCAAAACTTGCCACTTTTCCAATACTTTTATTTAAGTTTTCATAATTTAAGTTTTTACACTTTTCTAAAAAAGCGTGAGTGTGTGTGTGTGTGCGTGTGCGGAACTTTATTTTTGGCTACGTGTGCAGCGCCACTTCCACCAATTGGCTGAGGAGACTAACAGAGGTTAATGCGGAATCACTTGACCACTTGGGTCAAATGCATCTCATGTGCGACTCACTCACGCAACTCGAGCTGATGAAGTGCAGCAACGACCAGTTTTACGAAAAGCTTGGCACTTAATTGATAAATTGAGCCAGCGATATGCGGGGTGGCGGCCAGTAATTGGTGGCTGTTTGTAGAATGGCACATTCCACTGATCTGTGTTGGATCAATATTAACTCGAGCCTCAAAATAATTTAGTGCAATTTATAAATTTCGTATTAGACTTTTTTGGTAAATATTTAAATATATCCGACCAGAAAATTAAAATTTTCGGGTAGAAATCAAAGCAAACAGACTGCAAGAAAACTTCATTGCATACATTTAGGCGCTGTTTGTAGCAATGAAATATAATTGAATTGAAAAGATTTTTCTGTATATAATATTGTGGGCAGACGGACTTTATAAAGCTGACGGGAGTAAATATTAAAGTGATGACAAACATTCAATCGATATTCGAATGTTTGATTGTAATCAGTTCGTTTGTTTAATTGCAATCAAGTGATTAATCTGCAGAGGAAGACGAGTTTTTCTTGTTTACTCCAATGGGTTTTTCCAATTATTATAGTTTATGTTTTATATTGTTCTTTTGTTAACTGTGTTATTATTTTTCTGTATTAAAAAG